>VYZM01023265.1:132887-190410 GCA_013398915.1 Dromas ardeola
CCCAAAAAAAAAAAAAAAAAAAAAAAAAAAAAAAAGAAATACCCAGTAAAACCACAGCACCACAAGGGAATTCCCTTCTCTGCCAGTTTAACACAGGGTCAAATTTAGACTAATGCAATAATCCTTCCTAGTTGCCTAAGAATCTGGCCCTTTAATGACCTTGCACAAAACCCTGCTGCTTTTACCTCCAGTACCCCTATATTCTGCTTCATTTACAACTCTCTCTGCCCTTGGAGCTAAAAGCAGATGTTGCTCTCCCGTTAGACATGCAATTGCCAGAAAGAACTTTGAACTTATGCAAACAAACATTTGTGTCTCTCATCCAGGGCAATGAAACACAGGCTCTTTCTCTTCCACTCTCCACCTCCTACTGCCACAACCTACTTTAAAGGAACCCTAAGACCTGGAATCTTCATGATGGAGGAACTATTTATTCTTTATCCTCTAGTATTTTTCTGTTGCTCAGGCATAGCTTTCCTTAATCAGCTCTCCAAACAGAGGTCAAGCGAAAATTTGTATCCTGACAAAAATCTGCAGACACCAAGAATAGACTGAATTGGATGCAAACCCTGAAACATTATCATTCACCCAGCTTTCAGTCTGCTTCCTTTAGTGATGCTTTTAGAAAGGACTACATACAACTGGGACTGCAAGAAATCTAAATACTTTTCTGTTACGTATCATCACTCCAAAACCACATTAATATATAGTTATTGGGTTCCTCCTCTTTTCGTCTTCCTCCTTCCCCCAACTTCAGATCCCAATTCACAGAGACTGACTTCAGAGTGTACAATCTTTGCTGTTAGCAGCAGGCTGGCTTGTGCAGAGAAAAGCACCTATGACTCTTAATACTTTGTTTTGTGTAACAAGTTTCAGTATCAGGTTTCAAAATGCTTTACTAAGAAAGTCAGCATCATCTTCCCCATCTTACAGATGGGGAGTGGAGAAAGGGATTCATGACTTCTGTACAATCACCACAAGATTAAAAAAGGGATTAAGAGGGAGATTTTTCTGAACGTACGTGAGTGATCAGCATATAATTTTTTTGGTTCCCCTTCTCTCTCCTGTGGCCCAAGTGGATTTCACCCCCTTAGAGGAACAGCTGAGTGACTGACAACAGACATAAAACCTGCTGCTTTCTATTAAAGGCTATTAGTTGTGGCCACATTTTGGAATTTTTCACTGAATTACAGACTTGGGGGACTTTCTGCTGTTATTTCCCACCTGGGCAAAGTTAGAACGAAACTCAGAAAGGCGGTCAGACTCTACCTTATTGTTAAAGCATTTGGTCAGAGCCTATGTCATAAGACAATATAGCTCTCATAGCCCTTGAATGCAGGGGATGCCAGTGACTGGTGGGGAAGGAGGAGGAGCAGAGGTGGAGCAGTTGCCCTCCATCACCCAGTGACATGATGCTCTAGAGTGGCAGGCGATGGAGGAGCAGGCGCTCCCCTCCCTGACTCCACCACCATCTGGGCTGGAAGTGGACCAAGGCTTTGCAGACCAACACAGTAAACGAGCAGGCGGGTGGTCAGGGAATGGCATTGAAACATGCCGGGCAAAAGCTGCTGTGCTATGTGAGCCCTGACACAGGAAGGATACCAGATGACTTGCAATAATACTCACTCCAGCCCACTGCCGTACTCCCATCTTCTACTTTATCAGGTGGAAAGAGCATGCACTCAGGGTACCTATTCAAAAAAGATTTCTTCCCCCCACAAAGTCACAGAGAGAGATTTTTATCTGCTGCTGACTGGGCTGATAAAAGCAGCCTTTTTTCCTTTCAGCAGTTTAGAACTCAGCCTGCCCTAAAACAAGTAGGGTCACTTTAGTCTGTGACCACATACATAAATTGTATCTGCAGAACAAAAGAATCTCAGGTCAATTAAAAAGATCCTGTGGCTACAATATTCTTCTGGGAAGATGCCATCTACATACGCTTATTACAGCCACACAAATCCCACCCCCTCACTTGCCTTGAGCAAGTAATTGTCTTTAAAAGCAAGCAAAATAATTATTTTTCCAACATACTTGTCATCATTAATTATGGCCAGAATAGCCAAGTAGGAGCTCATGTCCAGGCTTTTAAACGCTTGTAGATAGTTAGCATGGCTGCCTGTAACTTTACAGCTTTTTTTGTAGCGTTAACATTAACATACTATGGCTTCATTAAATCAAGGCACTCACTGATGAGCTAAGTATGATTCATCTGCAGAACACTAAGACCCTTCATGCTTATCTATCCCATAGCAAGAATGGGGTTTAATTTATGCCTGTGCTGTGGGTATATTTGAGTGCTGCTGGCTGTATTCCTAATGTCACATTCAAGCAAATATGTTCCAATGAAGAAAAGATTTTCAAACCACAAAGGCTGGAGTTTGCAGGAATTAAATGCCAAACTTCCACTGAGTTAGAGGCATTTCACTGCTCCACTGGCCACCTTTGCAAAGCTCTGTGGCATTAGTCTGTGAACACGTGATATTAACTTCCTAAAAATCAGAATGCGAACTTTGGCCTGGCTCCTGTACTTCTCCATGAGCCAAGTCTCGCACTGAGGTTGATGGGACTTTCCCTGCATAAAAGCTACAGAATTTGGTGTACTTTTTCTTTTTCTTTTTTTCTCTGGTTTAAGAGGGCAGAGGATGGGAGAGGAAGAAGATGCTATTTCCCTAGTACACGTCTGCATTTCTTTCTTCTGTTTGCCAGGACTTCCTGAGCTCCCTAAGCTGAAGAGGGTGATGGGTTGAAAAAACATTTGATACAGAAGATTACAATGTAGCGTAAAGTCCACTGAGAGCTTCCAGAAGGCATTTTTATCTTAATTGCCTTTTAAATGACATGTTTCTAAAGTAACAGCGACTGTTATTTGTCAACCAGCCTGCACACAATCTGGCTTCTGAATCATTGCCTCTCCAGGCATTCACAAATTTCAGGTCAGCCCACCAAAACCATGAAACTGGCTTCCAACCGACAGGAATTTTTCACTATTATTTATCTTCCGGTTTCTGAGCCTTTACAGATCCTATTTGGTAGCTTTATCTTAAATCCACAAGCACTAAGAGACTTGCTTTTTATTAATGAAAGCTGCAGGTTTTACATAATCATAGTATTCAGAATTAGGGCTTTTAAGGGAAAACGCATACATAATGAGACACAGCATATGAATTCAGGCCTATGTATTTCTGAATGGGAAATCCCACAGCCCTATTACCTTTTCCTTAGTTCACTTTGGAAATGACACAAGTGAGGACAGAAATATATCTATAGTGCTAACAAAGCTGATCAGGACAAAGTGGTATGTCTACAGTGCTTAGTTAAAACATACTGACACAGCAAACTGATTCAGTAACATTTTTACTGCTGGAACTGGGTGCAAAGCATGGCTTTTAGTGACACAGGAGGTAAAATGGGACAGAATAAATTACTGTAAACCTGCAAGTGTTATGAGGGCAGGGAAGGAGCCTTTGCTTATGTCCTCAGCATAGGAAATAGGTGCAATATCGCTCCCAGTTCTACTAGGAAAAAAGTTTGGCACAGTCACCTGTACTCTCCACCTCAAACGGGGTAATTAAAATGAAGACAAAGATAGAGAGATGGGAGCTGAACAGAAAGGCTGCAGGTGCAACATAAGCTAGCAGCACAGCTTCTGTGAGGTATCCTTATCCAGCAGCTCCAGAGCCACTGGGTACCACCCCCTGACAGTCTCCTCCAGCACTGCTAGTAACCAAGTCACAACCTTGCCCCAAGTGTGCAATCAAGAGGATGAAAGCCTGAAGGCACCAGTTAAGGGAAAAGTTTTTTTTACTCCCCAGAGTAAGTTCTGATTTTCACCTTCATTACACAATCGCCTCTCCACAGTCCCTCAAGCATACATAATGCAACACAGCAATGCCAGTCTCACCATGCAAACCTCCCCAGGCTTTTATAGGGGCAAGGGGAAAGAGGAATAAAATGGTAAATTGCAAATCAGCCACATACTGAATTTCAAAGCCGCCTTTAACTACAATTTCTTCGTGTTTCCCTGGGTGTTGGGAACACTGCTCTAAGCAAGCCACACCAGTAAACAGAGTCCTGATCATCTTGTTAAGCTCATTCAAGCATACTACATCCGCCTCAGAAATTCACTGGCTTTGAACGGAATCTGAATTCTAGGCTACAATCAGGCTGAAGTGCCAAGGTACTTATACTTCAGTATTTCTATTTTCACACCCCTCCACTGGGCAGATACTGAGACTGAACTTGTCTTTCATGTCGAAGTGTGAAGAAACAGAAACTGCAAGCTCCTGTAAGACTCCTAAACCAAGGATGTGCTGCCTTTAAGGATTACACTGCTGCTTGCCTGTGACCTGCACCTCTTTAGTCCTGCACTCAGGGCCAGGATCCCATCTGTTTGGATGATGCCTCCTCAAAGCAGTGACTCGATGGTTCTGTTTTCCCTTTCTCTCTACCAGAGCTGAGAGCAGCTAAACACCTTCTCTTCAGAACTGGCAGTTACAACAGTAATTGTCTCAAGTAGAATATAGGTCTATTCAATCAAACAAAAGCTGGCTGTATTCAAGGTGCAGCAGGAGAAAAAAAAATACAGTCATGATACTGGGCCAAATTCTCAGCAGGTAGAAGTCAAACAGCTCTAATGATGTCAGCAAAGCCTAATTTATCCTCAGCTGAGGATCTGGCCCCATTTCTTTCCTGCACACAACCACAGATAAGAGCTCTAGGCTTGTTAACAGAGCTCCGGGGCTAGATTTATACTAAGAGCTTTTCCAGTGATACCAGAGGGATATCAGTACACAGACTGAAGCATCATTCTAGTACACCTTCAGCTTAGACTAACAGAGCTGCGGATCTGCTACCATAAGGCATCCTGTAGTTCAACCTGAACAAAAACCTCATGTGAAGACAGGTAACTGATACCTAACTGCATTGGCAGAGCATCTCCTAGCGCAGCTACGTGGACTGGAGAGCACATCTGTTTTCACACTTGACCAGTAAAAAGCGTATAACGTACATTCAGCTTCAGACTGGTGCAACTAGGGTAATTCAATTACACTGCTACCCACAAGCATCTCCACAACAGAACAGAGTCAGAAGAAATGGAAGCCGTATTCCAAGGAGATTTGAACCGTTTTTTAATTCAGTGCAAATGGATTTGGCCTAAATTAAAACCTCTCAAATATTACATTTTGCATGAAGTATTTAGATGTTTTTCCTGATAAATATGTTTCATCTAAAAGCTGATCTACAGCAAAAGAAAAGCTTAGGCAAAAACAATAGATGTAAAAATAAACTAAAAACCTCTGGTTTTTTGGAAGTCAGCAAACCATCTCGGGATAAGCCAAAATTATTTTTTTGTTGTTGCTTTGATTAAAAGCAATCTGAACGTCTCTGTCTGATTTTCCATAAGAAGCCTAAAACACTACCTTTTCCCAGATTTCCTCCCCTGAGGTCATTACTTTCCTAGGGAAAAAAAAATGTAAGCAAGTAATGAAAAAATAAAAATAAAAATAGAAAAACCCCATGCAACAGCAAAAAAAAATCCTTTTACTTTTTTCAGTGGAATCTAGATTAAGCCCTAAGAGGTCCTCTTTGTTCAGAAAAGGCCCTGCAGCTGACAGCATTACAGGGCCTCAGACAGCCCCTTTCTCAGTGGAGTATGACGTGGAGAGGAGACATGTGCACGCACCATGCTCTGAGCTGCTTTGATCCATCAACACCCATCAGAAAAACATTTCACACCACCTACTTCATTGATAAGGACTGTCAGCATCTTCATCACTCTTCTACTGTACACAAGTCCGTAGTCCATAGGTGTGACTACTCTGAGTTTGCATTACTTTGCTTTACTCATTTGTCCCTTGGGAGTGAAACGTAGTCTCTCCACCTTTCGTATTGATATAGTAGATGTGAGGCTTGACGTACTACGCAAATTCACCACCATTTTCCTTTAAACTGCACTCTAACTCCTCCATGTTTCTCTCCCCCATTGCACGGCAGCAAACCATCCCAACATACCTGAAGCCAGAGCAGTGACGCACACTCAAAAAGTTTTGATGAGCCAGGAATTGAGATGTTAACTGAAATCCAGTAATGGCAATGCAAATATCCTCATCTAACAGATTAAGATGATTTGTTGCTAATCACTTGCAACAAACATCCAGGTAACACGCTTAGCCCCCCTGTCACCACATCTCCAGCTACACCATGAAAATCTCCATTTTAGAGTGGGGACAACGGCTCCCTACAGCTGCCATAAATGATGCTTTTCTACCACAATACTCTTCCAAAGACTGAGAATTTAAATATTTAGACAGATAAATCATTATTGATTAGATTCGATAACAAGACATCAATGGCTTATGTCAAGCACATAATGCAGCCCCAAGGCAGGAAGGGAGGGGGATGCAGTCTCAGGATGGAGGAAGGACCAGTGCAGGGGGTATTCAAAAGCCTCATGCGTTTAGACAATATAGCACTTGCTCGAAAGGGTTGGATCCCATGGGTTTATCCAACACACTGGAAAACTGAACCCAGCCTGGATCATCTTGATTCACAAGTCCAACCCCCAGTATCAGTGATAAACTAATTGTTTAGTTCAGGGTATATCATACGCTCTGCAATGGTGCAAGCTAAAAAAGTTTCAGAACATTATACACACTGGAGATTTTAGTTAAAACAAAGAAACAAAACTATAAAACAGAAGAATATTCAGTCATATCATATTCAGTCAGATCAGAGTTGGATGTATAGGAGAAGGCACAGAAAAAACACAAGCAGAGACTGGAGTTTTTTTGCTCTTGTATATAGTATATGTATATCCATATGTTACAGCTGTAGTAACAGCTACCAACAGACTTGTTATCCCATGAGTGTCTAATCCCATTTCTGAAGCCATTTAGGTTTTAGCTCCCATAATAAAGTATGGGAGCTGCAATTTAATTGTGAACTGTCAAGAAAAATAATCCCTTTTGTTCATTTTAAAAAACAGGAATTCTGATCATTTAAGTGATACTCGCTGCTGCGTTATGAAGAGTCCTGAATAATGAATTATTCCCTTTTTGTTTTGCCCATAGTGTTCAGGTTTACATCCAGTTCTATTGTACCCACCTCTCAACCATCTCTTCTCATGCTCTAGACAGTTTCTTCCTACATGGACCCATGCACGCACCTGAAACTATTCCTGTTGCACTTAATTTTGATATGTTTCTTTTGGAGATTGTTGCAATAGAGTAGGGGAGGACAACACCATGATCAAAGTCCTATATCTCTGTTGAGTAAAAATGGACAGATGACCGTAGAAAATGGGTTACTGAAGTCATTGTCAGAAAGAAAGCATCTCTAATTGCATAACAAGGTATTTTCTCTAATTTTTAAATGGATGCAAAGCTGTCAATAAATCTACAGCAATGTCCTGTTGTATCACAGAACAGACATGCTGCTATGGCACTTGGGTGAGGCTTGGGACACAAAACCCAGGACTGATTGTAAATTTGCATATGAAACAGGCAGCCCCCTACAAGCTCAGCTTTCCAGGTAGCATTTCTCTACTCAAGTCAGCAGTGCTATACTGACTTTTGTCTGTTGAGCACCATACCTGTGAAAAAGTGTGCAGGGCAGCACAGGGAATTCAGGTAACTGTTTCTTTTACAGGGTGCTCTCCTAACTGCTGGGTTTTGCTTTATGTTTTTATAAACTACTTCTAGATTTTCCATTTTCTGTCCTGTGCATACAACTCCTAAATGAGAAGGTTAGTGAAACTGGAACCAAAACAATCCCCAACAGGCACAATGAATATAGGAAAAGCTTCTGATATTCAAGACCAACATTACAGTGATGATGACTAATGCACTCTCACTGGAGAAGACAGACCCTCAATAAAAGTGGGCAAAAAGAGGAATAACACTAATAGCAGCTTATTCTTGCATTTCAGACTCTGGAACTGCCTAGTATCATAGAATCATTGAATAGCAGGTTGGACGGGACCTCAAGGATCACCTGGCCCAACCTTTCTCAGCAAAAGCACTAGACAAGTGCATTTGGCAAAAGTTCTAGACAAGATGGCCCAAGACAGTAGAGTTTGATAGTCTTCCCTAGGATACCAGTATCTTGCTGGTGTTGAGATGGACAAGGGAAACAAGACATTTCCTCCTCATCTAGATTTTTTGCTTTGCTGTTTCTTTTCTATTTCTGCAGTATGTATGCACAGCGTGGTTTCAGAGTAAAGCACTAGGATGCCTGCATTTTCAGTTCTAGCGCTCACGGCTTTGATCCATAGTTGGCTATTTTTAGGAGTTCTGAACAGGCCGCTGCAGCCAAACAGTGTGAGAACACTTTCTGGAGTCATCTTATTTCCTTAGATCTTTTCTGATATGCTAATTAGAGCAACAGTGAGCAGCACATTAGCTGGGAACGCTTCAGACTTTTCCTATTTTGATGCACATTGAACAGGATGCCTCCCTGTACAGCAGCTGACAGCGCACAACAGACATGCTGTCCTGCACCGCCTATCTACTACGCAAGGAGCCATTCCAGAAGCCAGTTCAGCCACAGCCACCTTTCCTGAAACTGTGTCCACAGCACTGCCACACAAGGAGCAGGCAACAGTATTGCTCTGGATCAGACCAGCAAGCCTAAACAGCCATATCATGGTAAGCCACCGAGCAAGAGAAGTGGGGTTAAAAACTGACATTGTCTGACTTCCCTGTGTTCAACTCTTGCTTAAACACAGCATTTTGCATTATTGCCAGGCTGGGAACATTGCTTCCTCTTATGACTGCCCAGCATTATCCATTGTAAGACTCCTTTCAGTTGCCTGTAACTTTGCCAAAAGAGAACTGTTTTGCACAGGGGTTGCCTGTGTCTCACAGGCTGGCAGCTCACACTGCGCAGGAAGGGCTGCCTTGTCTGGGGTGGATTTGCCACCCCAACCTGGTCCTGATGGCTGCCCAAGTTTTTTCTATCCTGGTGGAAAGGAGTCAAGTGAATTCTGCTGAGTCTGACTGGGTTGCCTAGGGAGGGGAGCTGGGGAAGTATCTCTGCAACTGATCCTTCCAAGATGGTAATGTGAGTAGGACATAGAGCCTTCTCACCTACTACTCCATCTGAATTAGCTTTCAGGTCTTTTCTGCTGTCCTCTAAAGTACTACCTTCTTCCTCAGCGCTTTCCTCTACAGCCCTTCTCCCAGACTGACTCCTTAAGGCCAGTGGTTAATTCCTAGCCTGGGAACTCAGGGAGATCTACGTGGCATTTGGACCACTCCATCCAGGACCTGACAAAACAGAGGTAAGATTGCTGGTTGGACCTGCAGGACCTCACACAGTACTTCTAATAATTAGGCTTCCTGATTTTGTTGTAATAACCTTGCACACATGATAGTGGGTTTGCTGGGTAGACACTAAACTGTGTTCTATACTTGGTACTAACTCTACCTTAAAGGAGAATTAGGGCTTGGCAGACCCTTGAACACTGAGATCAAGCTTACAATACTATTAAATGCAAAATTTCCAGCTAACTGTAAAGCTTAATGTTATCACAATCTATATTTTACAAGCAGGCATAAAAAGAAAGAGGAATAATCCATGTAATTACTGGCCTGAGCCAGACCCCTCCTCCAAGCAAGAATATGAGTAATAGGTAGAGGACTGATTGCTAATCAACAGTAAGATGGTAAACAATGGATTTCAGAGACAGCGTTGGTTTATAAAGAGCAAAGTATTTCAGACAAAATGGACTGGGTTGCTACAATGAGACTGCAAAACAAGCGAAGAAGTGCAGCAGGGGCAACATGCTTGGATTTCGTTATGGTACCATATTCCATGACTCCTGAATTCCTTACTGCAGTAACTCAAGTTGTCTGGAACATGAACATTACCAGAAGGACTCAAAACTCGGAAGGGCTTCTCAAAGAGGCATTATCATATCATGCAGTGTACTAACTTGAGAAGGGATATGCAACAACCAGCAGCAAAGTAGGGAGCTCACAGAGAAGAGGCCAGTTCCGCTCTGAACCGCAACATGGTTTTGTTCCCTTTGCAGTAGCTCCCCATATGCGGAATAGTGAAGATGACAACTTCTTATTTCTGTCTTGCCTAACATGGCAGAGGTTCCACAACAATTAATGCTGGCTCTAAGATACCAAATCACTTAATAAGGCATGACTGAGCTAGATCAGGCATGGACACAATCACATTTCTGTCAAGTTAGCAAATGCACACAATAGAGAGTTTACATCAGCTTTATGCCAGCTGCAGGAGAAAAGACACCTAATCCAACCTAAAATTGTAATGATATAAGCAGACCAAATCTGAGTCGAAATAAAGCTTGCTGGTTTAAAGCCTGAGGGGCTTTCTTTTTTCTTTTATTTTTTTTCCTCTACATAAATTTGAAACATCAAAATGAATTTATATCAGAACAGTACTTTGTATCACATGGCTACATCTTTGGTACTAACAGCTCTAAAATCACGTTAAATTCTTGAAAAAGCCTCAGACTGTCAACTCTTCACTACATGTTAAATCTCTCATCACAATACACACAGTATGAAGCTCCAGTTTCAACTGTGCTTCAGGTCCTGTATCTAGATTTTTGTTTGCATTAAGATCTATTCCATTTAGAGGCATCCAACATTTCTTTTTCCCTAAAGAACACATCTTGTAATGTTTTATTTAGTGTTCAAACATCTTCATAAAGATCTGAGAGTAGAAAAGTGTGAGAGCATGTGAAGATAGTGAAAGTGTTGCAAACTGCAGTGACAGAAGTAGAGCAAGAAGAATCCCAGATAGGTTACAAAGACAAAAATAACCACAGGAGATTAAAAACAATGTATTATGTGAAAACAATGTGTACGTTATGGAAAAAAGAATCCTGGCAACAACTGGAGATGACAGGGAATGGCTAATTACAAAGGAATTTGTATGCGATAAAAGCAGCAAAGAAAGCACAGTTTAGGCTGCAAAATAAGAGACCTCACATCAATCCTCTTCCAACACATTACATGGCTCTGTGAACTTACATGTTGTCATACAGTTACCTGCTGTATGTCCAGCTGAACACCTTCCCAGTCTCATGGCCAGGACTCTCCCTGCCACTCTCATCTGAATTAAGCGATTTTACTAAAACTGGAAAAAGTCTAATTTCTGTGAAAAGCAGATTTATGTCAAAGTTTTTGTTTTTAACAAAATTACTAGGTGACTAGGATTGGAGATCTACCTTTGAAAATGCAAGGTTACAGTAAAATTGTTACTGGCTATTGTGCTACTGTACAGCCTATACGCAGGTTAACGTAAACAGTTCGGCAAGGCTATGACAACTACATACGTGAGTCAGAACCAATTCTACCCCTTCTTCCTACACATATACCTTATAGGGTCTTTTTATCAACTGCTGCTTTCGAGTGTGCTGAGTTGCTATTCAACCAGACAGGCAGTTCTGGAGTTGTCACCAGTAGGTGTAAACCTTACTGTCCTGCACTGGCACACATTTCTTAATGCCATTTCACATTTCCCTGATATTTCCTGTAAATCTATTCATTTATATTGTAAGACAGCACCTTCTGCAATGGGATCTGATAAATGAACCTCAGCATTAATATCTAAAACACTATCCAGAAATAACCCAGAGAACACTATGTAAACCTCAAACCATGGAGAATATACAACGGGAACAATTCAGGTTGACCCTCATCCTGGACAGCGTATCATATCTGAAGCATTTTCCCTGCAGTACTCCATGGCTTCAAGACAAGAAAGTGAGCAGAAAAAGAGCAGGTGATGCAGAACTTATCAGAAGGGATGTGAAAACATCAACAGGGCCATGTTGCTAAGAGTAATTTAGAAAAAAAAAAATAATGATCCAAAGTGGTCTGAAAGCCAACAACCTGGAGCACCAAAGGCCAAAGCTGTAAGGAGAGACGGTTAGCTGGCCCTTTTATGAGCCTGCTAGGACCTGTAGTTCCTGCAAGATCTCTCCCATCATAAGCAACTGGGCTTATATGTGAAAAGGGCAGAACAGAACAATAAAGATTCAGTGTGGAATCCATCTTGTCCCCCAACTCCCTGCTTCCTTTTCCCATTTTCAGATGCCTCCCCCACCTCCCATCTGCTCCCTGCCTGCAGGGAACCCTTGTGAGAAGCCACAACAACAGTTGCTCATCTCTGTAGCCTCTCCAGCTGGATTGGTGTTATTAGCAGTGAGGCACACACAGTTCCTCATCAACTTTATTAAAACCATTCATTACAACATATACGCACCACTCGCATGTTTATGACAAAAATGAACCTCAAAGGCTCAATTTCTACAATATTAACAAATCAATGTGGTGCAACAAACAAATCTGGTTTTCCTAGTAAAAACAAGATTGTCTCTTGAGTCACAGTTAGAGAGACTGACACCTTCTCACTTCTGGCTTAACATTAAATTTACTCTGGGTTCATATTCTAGCAGCCTTACTCCATCTACACATCTCATTCCTTGTGAGCAGATTCTGCTTTCCCAATATCCTTGTACAGGAGGGAATGCAGTGTAAAACAAATAAGTGACTACTGACGTCTATGTCTTTTTTGAATGAGGGGTTTTTTTGACTTCTCTGTCCCTCAAAACTTTCTTTAGTAGTGTTTATCCCCAAACTTATTTGGCTGCCATTATGTCTAATCTCAGTCAAATACCCTTACATTCAACTTCTTTCATCCCTCTCCCTTACACGTTTATGTAAAATATAGATGTCTATTTTAAACTTTATGCAAAAATTTAGTTCAGTTTTAAGAGCTGTGTCGAATGCTGTACTGCACTGAGCCAGGAAGGAGTGGTCCTAAGCGATGCGAATTACTATGTTTATAGGTAAGTGGTAAACACGTGCTCCCCACTGTCTGGATGGATGATGGCCCACAGGCCATCACCATCACAGAAGCTAATTAGGCAGTTTACATTTCTGCCCAAATAGCATGAAAAGTGAATTCTTTGCTAAGTTACAAATAGCAGGAAGTCTTCTCTGGATCTTCTTAGAAACTATTTAAAATATAGATGAATGAATTTATTGAGAAGTAAATACATTCTTTTATCCTCATGTCTCTCTAGTGCTCAGATACTTTTCAGGGTAGCTGGCAAACCTAACAAAACTTTCCATTCCCACAGGTGTGGCAATCCTAAATTGGCATAGAGGATCTCTCAACTTGAGCAGCCCAGCACAGGAATTGTGGGAAGCCAAGAAGCAACAAGGCTGCCTCTGCTAAGCTGCACACAGTCTGCTCTAGGAGCCTGCAATTCAGGGCATCAAGATACCTCTCAGCAGGAAGCATGAACACGCAGCATGTCACTGACACTCCACAACAAATCCACGTCCTGGGTCTCAGGCCCTTCCATCCTCCTTGGGCTAGTCTTTTAATGTTCTTTATAGAGCCTCACCAGCAGCAGTCTAAGGATAACAATAACAGCCACGCTGAATGATGTAGGCAACCACATCCATAGATGTCATTCATCTGTGTACTGAAGCCAGGGGTTTTCAAGGATTTGCAAGTAGACAGGGTCACAATAACAGATTCAGGACACATGAGAAGACACAGTTTCATATTTTTCATCAGCACAACGCTCTCCAATCCCATAACCAATTCTGGATCAAAAAAAAAGCCTCTCCATTAATGTGAAATTTGTCCCTTCTGGGTGAAAAATCATCCACACAATTCCCACCCATTCAAAGAGATATGGAAAATAATATTATAAAATAAAGTTAAAATTTTCTCCCCCATTCTTTTAACACAAACAATTCTCTGAACTTGCAGCAGCCCACTGAGTAATTTCAGTTTTTAAAATTCTTTCCCTTAATCCAACTCTGATGATAATATTCTTTTTGATGACAATCTAAACCTGGACGTTCTTTGGATGCACAGAGGGAAATCCTAGCAAGGATACTTCACATGCTTTGGATACTCACTGCTCTCAACACCTAAAGAGATACCTGCACTGAAAAGAAGAGCAGTTACATGGGCTGAGCATTTCAAATTGATACCTAGGGAAGGCCAGCTGGAATCTTCTCATTCACTAACCACAGTTGTTGCAGTCAAGTCCCTAAAAGCTCCCCAGTGATGTGGGGGAAGCAATGGGATTAGAACCTGGCAGGTAAGCATCTCCTGGAGACAGCAATCTAACCCCTCTATCCACCCCAGCTTCCTCAAGTTCCTCAAGCACTGAAATTGGAGTGGGAATAGTTGAAAGAAAGAGAATGAAAAATAAACTAAGTGATCTCTATTAATAACAGCTGATGGGAATGAAAGAGACAGACCAGGTCAGGGCCAGGAGAGTAAGAATGGGCAGGCTGGGCCTCAGCATGCCAGTGAGGACTTCACATTCTGAGAAAGAAACTTGGAATTAAGTACACTTTAAAAATAAACCCCAGTCATTTCTGCAGTCATTCTCATGGCTGCAGTTACAATGCTGAATCTCTGCCCACAGCAACGTATCTGGCTTTCAGCCAAAGATTTGAAAGTTACTGTGATCTTTTTCCCCTCCTCCCTAGCCATCCATAATTTTTAAGCATTCCCACAGCTGTGAAAGAAACGATAGCTGGGAGGGGGCAGTACTTGGGTACCCAGAGGCTGCTTGCTCACATTTGCTCACAGCTGGAATTCTTCATGGTCTTTGGCATAATCCCTTGCTATCGCCTCGGCTGCTGAGCTGCACCCATTCAAAGGGCAGCCATCTGAACAGTTTCAGAATTATTTCTAATTGGACGAATACTGGATTTTCCCATAAGCTTACATAAAAATGGGCAGCTGTTTCCATGTGAAAGAAAAAAAAAGTAGAAAGTCTATTTGGAGTAGAGATTCATAATTCAAACAGATGTATAGTCTGTTACAAACTTCAGCTTATGAAGCATAGGCTGCATCTCAACTATCTTGAGGCCATGACACCATTTTCCTTATTCACATGACCCTTACCTTACAAAACTAACTCCACCGTGAAGTTCAGTTTGTGGCACTAAAGTTGCTGAGCATGTGGTGAGCTCATAGAGAGACAAGGGCAGCAGCCAGGAGTCACAGGCATCTCCTATCTGCTCAGTTGTTTAGCATGGGAACTACATGTTCGCAGTCTCCCTCTGCCTGATGTAAAACCAAAACACAAACACAGTAACTCATAACTCATGTCACTAAAGATTTATCACATGACAGGTCGGTGTCACACAACAGGGACAGTTGACATCTCATGATGGGATGTGCACGTAGAGTCAAATGCAGGTGTTCCCTGCCCTTTCCAACACATCACCAGATGTGTCCACATTGCATACATAGGAGCTGTTAGAATTTTAATCACCTGAAAGATTTACTTTTCTCACATGCTGGGAAAAATCTATGGAGTCTCTGGGTAGGAGCACAGCAGGGACAGGACTACCAGAATAATCCCTCCAGTCCTCGACCCACTTCCTGCCCACATCTGAAGAACCACCAAAAATGGGAAGTGAATGTTCTGGCCTGTGTGGTGTATGCTTGGCATCCCTGGATTAATCTTTTTGAAACCTCAGGCTGTCCCGAGAGTTTTAAAAAGCTGTAAATACAGAATGAAGTGTCCTAAATTAATATGCCTGCCTAAACTGTGAAGATTTTACTTTGGCTAAAGAAAGTGGATTTCCCCCTGCCTCAGTTTTCAGGAAACAACGGAATTCAACTTGCTTATTTACATACCACTGGTACTGTGCAATTTGCCCCCTCAGATTATGCCTCAAACTTTACCTCTCTCAATTTAGTTTATGAACTCAAAACCTGAGATACACTGAGGAATGGCTGATAACACCACCACTGGAACAGCTGACACAGATGCCACAGGTAAAATTTTAGCCATATCAGAACTCCATTGTGTCATACCACTCTAAAATATAAAGCTGTGGTGGAAATAGTCACAGTAGTGACTAAAAATATTCACTAAGTCTGAGCTGCAAAGTGCTAGGTGCTGTCTAAACATGCAGCTGGCAGTCTCCACTGTCTACAAGACAGAAGTAACAACTGGTTAAGACAAACAACAACTAAAAATAGTCTAAGGAGGGAGTGGTAGATAATGAGGTTGTGCATGGCTTTTTTAGACCACAACAAGAGATGGTCCATGCCCTGCAGAGTTTATCATCAGAGCAGACTAGAGAACAGGCAGGCAGGGGGTTGCAGGCAAAGGGAGCAGTGTGTTCATGGTTGCACAGTAGGCATCAATAGAGCCAGGAGTGGGAACTCACATTGCTCCGTTCTGTGCCAGGCACTACCCACAACGCGAGTCCCTGCCACACACAAATACACACATTCCCAGCAGATCTACTTGCTGCTTGATATTCCATTCTCTCAGATGAGCCGAAAAGTGTGTGCAACTGACTTTTGCACATGTCTTTCATGGACTTTGCAAGTTAATCACAATATTAGAGGACTGGAAAGTATGTCTCTTAAACTTATCAAAGAAAAAATAATATTATAAGACAAAATGACTAGGTGATTGAGACGCCTATTGTAACAGCAGACCTGCAGCAAGGAGAAGAACGCAAAACAAAAGGCAGCTTTAGGCTAGCTATTTCTTGACTTGGAAGTGCTGATTCTTATAGCGTTAATATTCAATGACCCTTGCGGTGGATTTATAAAATAAAAAATAAACCCAGGAAACATTATCACCGAAGACCAGGTGAAAACCTGAACATGGGATAAAATCTGAACCGATAGGAGAATGAACTTACAATGCAAAATCCCATTATGAAATACTTAGAGCCTGTCAATACTCACTTTTACATAGATTCAACTAAATTGACAGAAAAATCAATGCAGTTAAATAGATGTAGGCCTTCAGCATAACTAAAGTCAGAATGCATTAAAAACACATCAGCATGACTTGGTTGGATAGTAAATGAACTAAAAATCAATATCCATTTAGTTAAATGGGTTTAGCAATAGGGTGCCAACCAGACACAAGCAACGATGAATTCTAACCATTGACGTTATTTCTTCCTTGGGCTCCAGGCCCCAACTCCAGCACTATGACTGACTCGCTGAATGAATTAGTCTGCAAGTTTGATTCATAAAATCCTAGTGATGTACATCTCAAGCTGAGTGATAACCACAACTCATGCAAGAAGCACTAGGCAACACTGATTAGACAAGGCTTAGTTAGACTTTAACCATCTCTAGCATCTGTGCTTGACAGTAAGTATGGGCATAATGATAGGAGGAGTTCAGCTCCAAAAATCTCCCTATATTCTTTTGTGGGGCCTAAAATGAAGGCACAAGCAGAACTGTCACAGTGCAGCTTCTGTCTCTGGCATTTCTCATGCACTCCCTCTTGTGGCAAAAGAGACTCATTTCTTTCCTTCAAAAAAAGCAAACCTTCAATACATTCAATAAACAACTTTCTGCATGAGCTGTCACACGTTGCTGAGTTAACAGAGAAGAAAAAACCAAAAGCTATTACAAAACAAAACAGAGGCTCTCTGCTACCTCTTCTTTTCATTTGTAATAGTGACACTTGCATCAGTCAAAGCACTGATACCAGAAATCTGAGATCCCACCACATCACCTCATTTCTTTGTAGTTTCAGTTTTAAACCAGCTCCCTTGATACTCACATTTGCCCCATTGTGACTGTGTCGTAAACAGTACTCACTACCATGTAAAGCTTATCCTCTTGTAAGCTTTCATCTCTTTAGCAGAACTGAGATTTACCTATATGGAAAAACAGCAGCAGCTGAGTAAAGGTGTTAGGAAGGTGGGAAACAGAGGAACCAAAGGCCATTCTCCACACGCAGCTGCAGAGAACAGACTGGAGTACAACCATCAGTTCTGCTCGCTCTGTTGCCAAGCAATTGAAAATGAGGAACCATGAACCGAATCCAGCCTCAGCATCCATGAAGTCTCAGAGAATGGGATTTTAAGAACCATGGCATGTAATACCATGTACCTGTAATAATGGCCTTTCATGACATACATTTCAAAAGAAAAATTAGTATGTCCTCTGAAAGGTTACATTACACACGCTCTGTTTCCAACCCTATTTCGTATTAGCTACATCCAGTGTCAACTCCTCTCAATTAGACACATTCATTATTCAAGCTAATCCAACATGCCCTTGAGAACTGGGATTAGGAAACAAGGGTATCACTGCAGGGACAGGCATATTTTTAAATGACTGCAGCTTTAAACAGTCTACAGATGGCTGAGTCATGCCAAAAGATGGAAAATAAAATTTAGCCCCCAGATCCCAGATATTATTTAGTCTTAGTGCATCACATTTTTATGCTCAAGAACAAACTAACAAGATGGTACTTCTAATTACAACAATTTTATTCTACTGTCCACAGTTTACAGGTTTCACGTTATGTGTGAACGTTTTCTTCTAAACAGCTGTATTCTAACATCCAGTTTCCATCAAACATTTTTCAAATGAGTATCAAAGTGAAAGGAAGCAACCCAATGAGGACCATTAGCTAGATACAGAATTTTGACTTAACCATGAAGGTTCACTGAAAGAATTAAATAAAGCAGACTAGAATAGAATACCACTGGCATAACTACATCATGCTTTCCTTCCCTTATTTAATGATTAGGCACTAAATATTCAAATTGTTCGTCTCAAGGTGTCCCCTTAAGACTGGAATGTCATGACAGTTGTAGACCTTATATTCCCACACAGTGCGTAGGAAAGCTTCAGTACAAGCAAACAGCATGAGAATCGCGTGCAAATTAAACACTTTGATGCTACTCTACTTTAAGGTCAGAAAGTGCAAGCCCAGGCACTCATGAGATATATCTAGGAAGACCTAGGTCTTACAGAAAGGTAAGAACTGTCCTTAAGGATGCAGAAAACAAGCCTAGCACAATGCTAGGAAGAGCTGTTCTGCTGCAGCTGTTGACTCTCAATGTAGAGAGCAAGCAACATCTGAATATTTGCATGTATCCTGTCTAACGTGTATAAACTAAGAGGCAACCGGTCTGTTAGAAATAACAGTTGAAGCCTAGGAAAATTTTAAACCAGTGCAGGAGGGAACCTGAGTGGAAACATGAATTTAACACCGCAGGAAGAGTACATCAGGGCAGAGCCTTTCTGTCATTGTCATGTGAAGACTTCCTAATTTGTCACTCTGGACTTATTAGATCTAGCCTTTAGCACAATTTTTATATTCTCTGAGTATCTTAACCAGTTTGATCTAGAGGTTATAATCAGTTTTGGATACTGATGTGAAAAGTTCACTGCTATATACAACACACTTATCCTTTCCCGCATGTCATGTCTTCAACACTTCTTTTTGGCCTAACTTGGGTTAAAAGCCTTCACTTCTAAGCTGAGTTTATGAAGTATTCTAGGGCCTGCAGGAGCATTTCTCCATTTTTCTCCTGCATTTTAAAATTTTTATTTATTTACACAGTCATTTCCTATTTACTTTATAAACTGCATGTTTCCTTGGCATCTGTGCTAAGCATAATAGGGCTGTAGGCAATGACTAGGGTCCTTAAGTAATGCTACACCTACATTCTCAGAGAGTCCTTTTGATGAAGGCTCACTGGATTTGGAGCAAACCTGGGAAGTCATCCCTTTCAAACAGTGCATGCTCTGCTGGTCCTACCTACCCTCAAATCCACTATCAACTACACAGCAGAAGGACGATGCATACCCGTTGACAAGTATTGCTAAGAAAGTTTGCCTCCTAGAATGGCTACAGATAGAGCTTCAACTTGTAGATCAACAATTAATACTTCAATAAGTTCTATTCAACCCACCTTGATCATAAGGCTATGATAGGCTCCATTTGTCTGAACTTTTTCAAGGCAATAACAAGCTAAGACCTAAGGTTTCAACACCAAAGTTTCACCTCCTCACCACGGATGCTAAAGGAAAAAATAAAAATAATAAAAAAAAATCACTGCCAGAAATCAGCAGCTTTATTCCTCTGATCATGAAGCACTACCAGTTCTGTCCTATTAATCATGACAACAGCTATTTGCATATACACAATTCAGCCAGTCCGTTAGGATAACATTAATAAAATGACAGCACTCACATGGCACTTTAAATTACCCAGATGCAATAACTGATTAAGATGTTAGAGAGACTATGAAGTGAGAGCAGTCCATACATTTTAGATTGCAAGAATTTTTTTAGGAACTGAGAAATTTATTCTTCCCCCCCCGCCTCCACAAATCCAACTGTGAAGGCAAAGTGGATTAGTAGTTAGCAACAGAACTGAATACACCTCTTCCCTAACGAGACAGCGTAAAATCTACCTACATTCACAGACTGGGAGCAGGCTGACACGTAACACCAAGTACTACCTCACAGCACCAGTCTGACTTTGCTCTAAAAGTCCTTTACCACACTATCAGTATTGCCAAGGGATGCAGATGCTTTGTATGCAAAACAACTTATACTGCCCCTTCAACTATCCCGATCCTAGACAGATGCTTTGGATGAACGGAATTTATGTACTGTCCTTAAACAGTGCCTCATTTCAATAAGCTGCAGTTCTAGATGAACATCATGGGGTTTGACCTTGGCTTCCCTGGAAACAAAGCATTAAAAGGATAAAAAAAGAAACCAAATAGGCTATCCTTAGTCAAAGCAATCCAAACAGGCTCCCTACTTGAAAGTGACTTTCAAACAACCCAGAAAAATGCAGATTAGAACTAAGGATAGTAAGCCCATTACAAAAATCAGTGTCTACTCCTCCTGCCAGTTCAGTTGAGCCTGGAAAGATGGATATGATTACTTTCATCTGTACTGGGGCAATGAATGTCTTTGCCTCAAAGAAACAGACAAGAACAGAGGCAGCTCTTGCAGTGCACACACGATTAAGTGAAAACACTGAAGTTACGGTCAGACCATCTACTTGGCACATCTTCAGGAGTTACCAGTCCTTATCTAGAAGTCTCCATTTTTAAGGGAGATGTATTAACACACCACTGCATATTCTTCAGCTAACACATTTTACTTTGCATTTTCATCAGAGGTACATCATAAGTTATCATACCTCTGCAGAGGATGAAAGTTTAAGATGCACTGACTTGATAGCCAGCGATCACAGAGCTCTTTCCTAATACTAAGAGCAGAACAACAAGTTCACCTGAAAAGAGAAGAGATTTTGTGATGATTACAACAGAAGAGCACTGAGGATGGATTACATTCTGTCACGTCACTTTCGTCTTATTTTTAAGAGACCTCATCATGTCAAGATGAGAAAATAGATGTGCTGACATCTTTGACAAAAGAGCTTGAATTATGCATAAGGAGTAAAGAATTAGAAAGAATGCAAAGGGGAGATTAGAAGTGACTAAGCAGCAGAAGACACAGGTCCCCTGAGCAGCTGCCACTTTCTGACACCAATTCTAACCATTCTTCCAAATCCATGAAAGGTAATAAAAGTTTTTTCCTCTAAAGACAATCAAATTAGACCTTTTTGCCAAGTGCAAGGACCTGTGGGCTAAGATTTGGATTCCACGCTCCCAACAGAGCGTGCAGAGTTGGAGGAGGTAGGATCCTCCTCCACACAAGGAGGGCATCAGAGACTTCAGATATGCTTTTATACATCCTCTGTTTGTGCTTGTGGATGTTACATGAGGAAGCTTTTTCCTTTGTTTTGGACAAACCAAAGGATAAAAATAGAGATGCTCTCTCTAACATTAAGCAGACACATCCATTTGTCAAAACAGAATGGCTGCTTTGAAGCTGCCATCCATATGTTGCAGTAGGTAGAGAAATATCAGTAGTTGCGAAAGGAAAAAACATTTGCACAGTTTATTTAGGGTATAAACTGGTTCTATGCCATTCTTGACATGCTGCACAAAATTAACCAGAGTATTTGGCTTCCAAATATAAACCTGATGCTGCTGCTGATGTGGTGTTAATATCTGTAATGCTCAGTGTAGACTAAATAGCTATTAGTATCTCAGGGGAATTTCATAGGTATGGTTATATTTGGGGGTTGCAATGGGCAAAGTTATGATATAAACTTACATCTCCTCCCTGTAACATATTTTAAGCTGGACCTCAATTACTGCGTGGCATGTCTTAGGCTTTCCAGTTCATTTGCATGGATTCAAATTCCATTCCAGTTCAAACCTGTACAAACAACCTTTTCTACACCCACAAGAAGTTGCCTCTCCTGCTTTTTCTGAGGATATCCTCCCCTGCATTTTCTGAGGCTCATCCTCTTCTAGTGATACCGAAAGCACTGAAATGTACACAAGGCAAAAACACACTAGCTCTGCCAAACCTTACAAAACATCAAGCCCACTCATGTGGTAGTAATTATGAAGCTCCCTGAGGAGCAGACCATGATGGACGCTCCAGTTGAAAGCTATTATCTAGTTCATATTGATTCCAATTAGCAATTGGGTTTTGGAACAGAACAAAAGGTCTGCCAGAACAGCAAACTACTGCAACTATTACTCTTAGGGATCTGACTGGACACAACATCCTGACACCGGAAGATAATGTCAGAACTTACTGACTCCTCCTCAGGAGAAACCTATACAAGAAAATTATCCCTCCCCTTGTCCCCCCTACCCAATCACGCATTAAGGGAGATTCTCCTTTCTATGATTACTTTTAATACAGATTACCAGACCTCATATCCCTGGCTTTGATGATGACCATGACATTTATTCACATGAAGAGTTTTCACTACAGAATCAGTACTGAACACTAGTCACACCACAGCTGAAAGCACATATCTCTTAGAAAATCACCACTAAAATATCAACCCCTCCCCTGCAGATCACACACTGGCTGCTGAGACTTGCATGCCCTCCCGTCCCATCATCAAGCCACACTGTCTCACTGGGAACCAAGTTGGCAAATGCTGCCTCAACAATGGCTTTTACTTAAGACTGACAGAGGATAGATCTCATCTGTTGTGCTACTACATGACACAGGGTTTGGACCAGTAAACTCTTCTCCCTGGGATGATGAATATGGCATCCCAATGTTCTATGGCTTACCTGGAAGGCTAACAGCAGCAGAGGTTTTGTCAAGAAGCCACATGCACAGACCATTTCATGCCCTGCATACCAGTTCTGCTCAGTTCCAAACCTGGACTGATGCAATTAGATTGAAAGAAGCTAAAAAGAAAGAGGAGGAGTAAAAACCAATGTGCTACAAGCCTCTGGATCTGTTCTTTGCTTATACTTACATGCCTTATTGAGCTCACTCAGTGGCATCAGCTTCAGGGACTGCCACCTACTCTGATGGTTTAACCACCACTCCTCTGAGCCTTGTTACACCTTAACCCAGAAAGGATTTTTATGCACAGTATGAAGGAGATTAAAAAACAGACAAAGGAAAATTATTTCAGGAGTTTTTCACTTCAATGCAAAACTTTCCCAGTGTTCCAGGAGAAAAGGACACCAAGATCTCTGGTGCATTATTGCTATTGAAGAATTGTCTCAGTGTATTTCATTTAATCAAAACTTATCCCACACATTCACCCCATGAACGAACAGTCTATGCACCTTTTGATTCTCGAAAGCAGCAAAGGGACTTGTTTAGATTAGTCTACATAAGTCTTCATTGATTCCTCTCTCCTCTGGGGCTCTGCATTCCTTCCACAACTGCACAGATGGAAACAAACCTGCATTGTCACCCAGCAAAGCACAGGGTTAAGACATCTATCAGCACTGCATTTAAGCACGTATTTTTCTGGACAGACTACTGAAAGTAGATCTATGCTGGGTGACAGAAATCCCAAGTTTTCTCCCACAGTCTTCCAAGGGCATGTCACACTACTTTGACTGTGTCACTTAAGTCTTGCTTTTCAGAGCTGCCGTGTCCTCCTATCTTCCACTGACTTCAGTGGGTGTTCTGATTGCATTTCTGAAGGTCAGCCCCTTAACTGCTCAGTGTCTCAGCAACCTCACCTGTAAAATAGGAATGGGTTAGACCTGTACTCCAGCTGAATTATTCCTGAACACTGTAGTAATGTGTGGCATCATTTATTTTCTACCTTTATGTTGCTCTGAATCAACGGAGCACTCGACAACTGCAGATTTACAGCTGCTGCAGGAGGTCTTTTCAAACTCCGGAAATCCAAGTTATTGTTCTAGCTTCCTGTGCCATGAAATTCACCAGCAGTTGAAGGGTAATCCCCCCTCAGTTAAAATCTGCAACAAAGCAGGTCCTCCTGGGACCTGAATCTGACCTACACTAGGTAATGACAATTGGGTAGTGCTCATTGGCAGCGAGGCTACTCCATTCTTAGACTTTGTGATTCTCAGATCATCTAACACTTCATATTTACCTGAACTAACAGATCAAGGTCTCAAACCCACACTTTTCTTTGAAGAAGTAGTGCCCATTAGTGGGACTGAGATACCACATTCCCTGGCTCAAATCCCAGCTGACCAAATTACATTCTTGGTCTCTGCCTCAGTCTTCCTTTCTGTAAAATACAGACAATACATTTACAGAAATGGAGCTATTTTTTACTGAACTCCAGCTAACAAAAGACCAGAGGAGATAAAGTTGCCTATACTTCCACAAGTGGCCAGGCTGCAGCTAGGTGACAAGAGGTTAACACTGTTCAGCAGAGAAGCCTCCAAGAACAGTAGATAGCAAGCAGCACTTTTACCATCACTGCAGCTGAGCTGGCTTCAATAAAGAAGAAAACTGCTTTTTCAAAAGAAAAAATCCAAACCAAAAAACAGTTAAAATTTCCCTGAGGAGCTAGGAGGGGCCAGTGCAAGAACTGACAGTTCAGTAAACAGGAGCAGTGCTCTTGTTGTGCCACCACAACAGATGGGCAACTAAAAAAAAAAAGATATTAAAAAAAAAAGACTAAAGAAAACTCTACAGAATTTATGATTCAAAGGTGTTGTACATTCCTAGTGCTAGCAAGACTATCTAGAATGATCACTTCAGTGTAACAGCAGACATTTGGCAGAAATATTGAAGCATCTTTTTCAGAGCTTAAGTTATTTCTAGCTGTTAAAGACATGATAAAATCAAGTATAGGGGTAGATTAGCTCCCACCTGCTGCTGCAGGGCCCATTCGCTTCAGAGACATCTGGTGCTAGACACTGTCAGAGATAGAATACCAGACCTTGGGTCAGATCCAGTCTAGCAACTGCTGCATTCTCAGAAAAAGAAAACAACAGACTTAGATAATTTGATAATTAACGGCTCAGCAAGGGTTCTGTCCAGGGAAACTGAACTGTCAGTGAAAACAGGACTTGATCATGCTTTGTTTTAGCCCTTGTCAGAGAAAGGCTATTGCTGCAGAGATTTCTTCAAGTATGATATTCCTCTTGTTTTAGATAATTCAGAAAGGAGTGTTGAGAGCAGGAGAGGCGAGGTGCATTAATCAGCTTCAAAATAATGAAATCAGAGTACACTTTACTTTTGTTCAGCAGAAACCATAAACTTTCAAAGGTTTACTTGTATTTCTCTATTCAAATGTTTGTTGCTCAATTCTACGCTACCATCTGCTCATCTACAGCATCAGAGAAATGAAAGAGAACGATTCTTAAGCCCTCCCCGGTCTAGCCAAGTGTGCCAGTAACACCAGCTTGGGTCTCTGACAGGTTGAACAACTCAATATGGATAAATTATTGGGATGCTCTGAGCAAGAGGAATTACCTGATTAATTAATAAGACCATGAATTCACATGGGTGGCTTGGTAGTGTATAGTCAAGAGGATATAGAGTTGTGGGGAACTGGAGTGGGCAATGCCGAGCGACTCACAAGGCTGCTGTCCTGTGAGGCGGTAAAGCAAGTTTTAGGTCATTTTCCATTATACCTGAAAACGTCCCCGCGACCCAGTGAAAAACAGGGGTGCCAATTCTGTCTGCCATGTTCAGATTTAGTAAATGTTATGACAGGGTAAGTTCCTCTAGAAGATTTTATGTCAGATCAGGCACAGTCTGCTCCCACAGGCAACACAAGGCATAAAGCAGAAGCATAAAACCCTACTATGTGCCCTACCTAACCCAATATAGTCACTGATGAATTGGTCCTATGGATCACAATCACATTTATACTGCCAGGTGATCTAGCAACACACATCTGGTATTAATAAGCATGGAACCAGGGTGCTTAAAAGCAGTAATTCACAAAGCATCTCACATCAGTGTGCTCAGGGATCCCTTCCAGCCCCCTAAACAGCTGCCTAAGAAGCCTCTCAACTAGTCTAGTCCCCTTGCTTCAAGAGAAGCATTAGCATCCCACTCTCCCTTCTGTCTTTCTCCTATACTAAAGTCTCTCTCTACCATATATATGCCAATACTGGATCTCCAGAATCAAGAATGAAGCAAATTACAACATAAAATAACATATAGTAAGGCTCTAAGTCAGTGCCACTGTCAGCAGGCACAAAACTGCCCAAGTCTGCCTCTGGCTCAGACTGGTAAACCCCTGACAGTAATATCTAAGAGCCCCTTCACATTGCTGCTGTTTTCAAGCAGATTCCCCTCATTTCCTTGGAATCTCATTCTCTTCCCTACAATGATGGTTGAACTATTTTCTGCCTCCCAAGGGAGAGCTGGATGCCTGTCACTTGAGTTGCTTACAGCGAAGCTGGACAAAGCACATGAGAATATGCTGGGGGGAACAATGCTGCATATGATTTCTCAGCATTCCTGAGAGCTGCAGACAGAAAGGGATTGATGGAGCCAAAGCCCTCCCTCCCATCGCCCTTCAGTTCGACTCTTCACTCCAGAGGGGTGCCTGACCCAGTGGGCTAATCAGCAAGGCACACACACTGGCGCACACAGATTTTCCCACACAGAAAGCCAAAACAATGATTTCTCAAAGCTTTACTTCAAGAGCTAAACACAAAAGGCCTACATGCTTTAGGCAATGGGAAACAAACCCCTGATTCCACATTTTTAGAGGTGCTTAAAGTATTTTAACTTCAGGAAGATGCTGCCCTCTGTATATGAAGGAAACAAGTCCTCAGAGCGCATGAGAAGATGGTGGTAAAGTGGAAGGATCAGCCAGGGCTTTTCTATCTCTCAACTTAGTGCCCCTCTTTGTACCCAGAGCAGCTCAAGGTGAAAACACCTTCTGCAGCAGACTGTGGTGAGAAGCAAACTGCACATACCCTGCTCCCTACTTAGTTCCTACTGGAGCCCTGAAGTACCTTGCTGAGTGTCACTTGGGGCAGTCTGGGCTACACAGGACAGCAACTGCCACAGGACAAGGAAGACTCCGTCCCAAAAGCAAGTGCAGTTAGTGCTCACAGTACAGCTGACAGGGATAAGAGTATGAGATTCAAAAAACAGACCACTATCCTAAAGTCAAAGGACAAGCATTAGAGAGTCTGATAGTAAAATTTAAATAACCCCACCCCTCAAAAAAACAAAACAAAACAAAACACAACACAGCTAGAGAGTGTGAGGACATAAAAGTAAGCTAAATAGAAAGACCTGAATTTAGCAGTATGGCATAAGGGTTTTCACCGATTACACAGGCAGGGTGCACACACTGGATGCAGAGAATCAGAGAAAGGAATGGGGATTATGACCATGAGCACAAAGACAACTTGTCGAGCACCTAACACCCTAGAATGTGAGGTGTAGAACACTTCAGGGCAGAAAACAGCCCTGCTGTTGCCCACTTTCACTATAGTTAGGGAAATTACTTCAGGAGTTTGGTTTCGGATTTTTTTAAAGCACACAAACACGATTACTTAAACAACACACCCAATCCACATAATCAAAAACACCCTCTTAAGTCTTGGATTTTGGCAGATCATTCATAGCAATGAGGATAAACACCCTTTACATTATTTTAAGTTTCACATCCTTTTTCTATAACTTAGAAGTAGGTTTGTAGCCCCTTGTAATTTTTGTTCCATTTCCAATTATGTACACTAAAACAAATGTCTCAAACATAACCGAAATACTCTAAGAACTTGGTGCTGAGCCAGCTATAACCAACTCATCGTGCCTCCGACAGTATTTTCAAATGTTTAACATATCTAAGAATAAGACTCCAAGAAATTTTATATGGGCAGATCTCTGAATCTGATTTTTTTTACCTATGTTCTCTGTACTTGCTACATGTAAGTATGCGTAGATGGCGTCTTCTCAAAAGTGACTAGACAGGATCATTTATTGTGTTGGCACTTGGGGAAGGAAAGGCAGGAAGCAGGGAAGGACTGACTTTATGAACCATTTTCACAAGTCATAACTATAAAATCTTACCAATCCCTAATCAGAAAAGTCAAAGAAACTTCTCTAAAATGAGGAATAATTTCTTGCCATTGTCAGATATTCAAAAAAGTTCACAAGAATATTGGTAACAAGGAAAAGAAAGCTCTTATTCTTATTCTGCTCTCACAGTGTTTAGTTTGATTTTTTTTCCTAGAACCTTTCAGTATTTAGTACAAATTTCCCTTGGATAAAGCATAAGTATAGAAAGTTGCCATCTCCACGGTGAACTTTACAAATTGTTGAAGATGGGGAGCAAAATGGCATAACTGCATTTACAACCACAATACTTTTCAGCAAATAAAGAGTAAAACAATATATATTCTATATTGCCTACCATTGCTAAAATGAGCAGCTACTGATAGGTAATTATATTTCTTCAAGTGTTGTTTGACTGTTGTGCCATAACACGTTTACTCATCCAACATACAATCTCATAGACTCATGAAAATAATGTGGATCCCATTATGACAGTATCTGAGCATATCACAATCTTTAGTGTTCAATCTTAATCCCAGGCATTATTAGTGGTCTTTCACAAATAAAGAACTGAGTCCTTACAGAACTAAGCAACTGGCTTGGAATCCGAACAATGACTGAAGCAGAAGAGGGTACTAAACTCAAGTCTCCCAAACCAATGCTCTAACCATTAGACTTCCTTAGATTTTCTTACCCTCTATATTCTAGTCTTTATCCACAGCATCTCAATGGCAAGAATATAGGTGAAGAGGGCATGGTGATACATGGTCTTTTTCATTTCTCATTCTGACAGCAGCAGTTCACTATGGAGTCACTGCATATCCCAGCAACCTCATAAAAAGAGAATGCTCAGTAGAAAAGATTTTACAGTCTATGGAGATAACTTAATGACTTCCCCTACCAACTGCACTTCTGATTTATGTTTTGATAAACAAAAGGTGCTGGGAGACAAGGCTATCCCATCATAGGTACTGCTAGGATACTGCCTCAGCCACTCAAACTGGAGAAGTGTGTCTGCTGCCCACCCAACAACAAAATGTTAAACAAAGTTTAGGGGGAAAAAAAAAAAATCCTTCATAAAGGCATTTTTTTTTTTTCTTATCCTGACAATACCAGTAGCAGAGCCTAATCCACTTGGTTGGTAATGGCCAGCTCACAGTAAATGACCACCTTGCAGTTGGTCCCGCTACAGGGATACAAGGCAAGAGAAGCCATATCTAAAATTACTGGGAAGCAATGGTTGTACCTCGTACTCCCAGGGAACTTGGAGACCTCAATTGCTAGCTCAGTGTCACAGGTTATTAATGAACTAGCACATACTTTACACTTCACAGCTGAAGTGTAATGGCCTTTTTATAGATTTGTTAGAACTGAGTTAATTTAAAAGGACATTTTCAAAAAGTTCATCTCATTCATTTCTCAGCTCCCCGCCAGATTCGCTTGCTCAGTTCATTAAACCTGCCAACACAGCGTGACTGAATATCCATTTCTACTCAGAGATGTTACCGCACGTTGAAAGTTTAAAGAGAACGTTTTTGTGCAAAGGCTGTGGGAGGGCAGAGAGCCCCTCCTGTAATCCCAACTGCTCCCAAAACAGTACTGAAATTCATCAACTTTTCTCTTACACGACCTGGTCCTCCCAAAAGCTTACTCAAATCACTTACAGTTATTGCCAAAGCCTCTGTCAGAGAGAGCACACCGTGAACTCTTTCTCCTTACTACCAACTTTTTAAGACAAGAAATTCCTGTAAGAGCAAGAGGACAGTCCTGTCTATGGGGTCAAGCTATGACAAATTCCAGTCCATTTTCTCATGTAGCATCTACCAACTGTAGAATAGAAAATGAAGCCATGGGGTCCCTCAAACAGTACACATCTGCTGTAATTTTTTATATCACATGCCCTCTTCTTGGTTAAGAACAAGTTCAATGACTTATTCCTTTCAGAAGCACACTGATTACACAAGAGCTGCAAAACTTACCTTCCAGACCACCGCTTCACTGCCTAGACTGAGGCAACTGCTGAAATTAAAGTCACTAGTAGAACAGGTAACTGTTAAAGCAGTGAAATGAAGAGCCTATCTGCTACTACAAAATATCCCAAACAAAGAACAGAACAGTTCTTGCAACTTTTTTCCATGATACTTAAAAAAAATGCAAAATAATTATTAGACTTACCATACTATACCACCACCTAGTGTCCTCCCATTCTTCCCTTGTGCTCCCTTTAATAATTAGTTTGTTTTATGCTTTAAAACATATAGTTGTTGGAACACGGACTATCATCTTGTTTCAAAGTGCTGATTCCAGTACCACAGACCCAAAAAGCTGTTGATTCACAAAGGATTTGTATTTGCATTTGGTTCAAACCTCTTGGATAACCCAAACATTAATGACGCGAAAAAGCACTGACTTAAGTGCTATTCTATTCAAATGATGGAAAAGCCTGCCTTATGGAAATGGTCTGGGGAGGTGGGGGGTGTCTTCCCATTTTAAAGCAACATTCTTTCTTATATGGAATGAATTGCCATATAACCACCTAGATTATACCATGAGACAACTTTCTGAAAGTCAAAATAAGATGCCCAAAGCCTTAGTTGTTATCATTCCTTAAAAATATTGTTGCCTGCTTTTGTTGCTAAATTTATACTTGCCAATATACTTCCTGAAAATAAATAAAAATCAACAAAATAGCATTGTTTATTATTCCAATAAACATTCAAGAAATAGACAGTTCGTTTTTGTTTTTTTAAATTAGTCCCATCCCTAAACACTGTCAGTAACTGATCTGAAAGCCCCCTTTGCTTATAGCAGCTGCTCACAGCAAAAACCTACAACAGATGCAAGGCATCCAGTGTTAACATTCAAACAAAGTATCAAATATTAATTACAGTAAAACCAGTTGATAACAACAAGCACAGCTGTTTTCAACTGATGAAATGGAAGCATTAGCTCCTTCAAGTCAGCAAGCATGTCCAAGAAGTTTCGACAAGACTGTCATTCCCAGGCTGCAACACAAACAAGGCTGTTTTGTGGAGTCCCCTCTGCTGACCGATACCTGCAGGAGTCAGCAGATTACAGCAAGCCTGAAGGCCATTTCCCAGTGATGTCTTGAGAGAAGCTGCAGGTGAGACACCATCAACAACATACTCTCAGCAACACTGACTTGCATAGGTAAGATCTCCCCTGCTTCCAAAGTCTCTCATAGCTTACTTGCTTAGGGAAGAAAGATCAGTTTTTTAGCACCTCCAAGAAGGTGGCAGGGGATCCCAGCCGTGTCGGACCTTGCTCCGCACAGCCCACAACTGTTCTGCGAGCAGGTTTGGGTACCCACACACAGGTTTATTACTGTCATTTGTCCGAGAATTGTGCCTGGCACACATATTATGGTTTCGTTTTTTGTTATTCAGTTGTTATTTGGGGGGAGTGAGGGCGGGCGCGGTTGTTAGCCCGCTATGCCAGCTTCTAACTACTGTGTTTCTCCAAACACCACCTCTCTGCTCAGTTCTCCCATACTGCTGTAAAGGGTTCTTCTCCACATTGTACACTGGTTAAAAACCCCAGACACCTCATTTGCTTCATTTATATGAACTGAACGAGTTCTGCATCATCCCAATCAGCAACAGCCATTATTTACTTGTATTTGCTTTCAAGAATACTATTACTTATCAATATAGCAACATGAATGCTCCAGACCAAATTGGATCTGTGGGCTAGAGAAGAGGATGGACATGAAACATCTAACCTGCTCTGATCTCCCATTGCTCATATATTTATAAGAGAGTGTGTGGGGTACTGGGCACTTCTGCAGCAGGAAAGATAGCGGAATTGCTGTGTTTGCCACACAAAACATAAGCCTCTGCCCTTTGTTTACAATGTCATTTTATGCCTTAAGAGTACTGTCTGGTGGATCTTCCTTCTAGCAAAAAATCCATATGCCGCATGGTAAATATTTTCTCAACTTTATTGTTTCACTGACTTCTTCAGATCCAGGACAAAATTACAAGTGACAGAACTAATTACAAAACTGCTGAAATTGAATATTCAAGTGCTTTGCATTAAGGGGAATTAGGACAGGATACTTAAACACTGATTTTTCAAATACAAATGAAATAAAATAACTCAAGTTTGGTGTTTGTTTTTTTAAAAAAATAAGTTTAGACTAGGTAATCTCCGGTGGAAAAACCTGTATTTTTTAGTCAATGAAAAATTTACCACACTGTCTTATCAGGCTGAACAAACACCTTTTAAAAGAATATAGGAATGCAACAGCATAAACAACAAATTATTCTCAATACTTTCATCAGGAAACAAGAATTCACTCTTATTCTCCTGAGTATTTGCTGGGTAGCATTTGCTAAATCACTTTCCTTCCCTGTACCATAAAATGAAGACAGTGGGGGGAAAAAAAAAAAAAAAAAAATAAGGCTTGCGTTGTTTAGCTTTTCAGTAGGGTGAACCACAAACCAAATAATGTAACTGTTGCTGAAAGGCAACTCATTCTGAAATTTATTAACAGAACCAGCAGATTTTCTGCTATCTTCTCTGTCCCGGTGAGGTTTCACCTTTGATGGCAAGCCAGGTTTGGCCATCAGAGGCATGGACAGACATACCAGAGAGGATCAGTAAAGAACAGTAAGAATGATAGATTTAGAATAAAACTCATGGAAAAGATGAAAAACAGTGGGTTTGCTTAGTCTAAGGAGACTGAAGTAGGGATTTCTGATAATCTCATAGTATGTTAACGGCTGTCACTGAGAAATAAACTTTAACAAAAGATTCATGTAGGCATTTCTGGTATTAGTGCTCCTTGAAGAAGCTGAATAGAAAACTTGTTTGTGTTGTGGAATCTTTCATTAGAAGTTTAAGACCCTGCTCTATGTCATCTGTCCAAGATGGTTTACAGGCATGCAATTTGGTCTGAGCAGAGGAGCTGGGTAAGATGACCTCTTGAAGCAATTCTTACAGTCCCATGTTTCCATACCAACACTTAGTCCTCAGCTTTTTTTTTTTTTTTTTTTTTTTTAATATTTTACTTTTAACACCCTCTTTTTCTNATTAACCACTACCTTTCATTTGTGCTCTGGCCTCTGCTGTTGCTTGTTGGCCCTGAAAAAATACGATGTATAAATCAATGTAATACCACACAAGATGCAGCTACCAACACAGCCAGTGCTCCAAGAATTTATTTCAAATATTTCAGGCAGCAGGCCCAGTGAAACATGTCCAAATCTATCACACTGTACATCTCTAGATATAACAACCCAATATTCCAAATTGAAAATAAAAAACCTTGATAATGATTTTCATATATAGTGTGGGTGACAATTACTTGCATACGATTCAGTGCTCCCAAACTTTTGCGGATGTTTAGGTAAAGGCCACGATTATGAAAAAGAGACAGTATTCCACAAAACTTCAATTCCTGCCATAGGTGTGACATGCTATAAGCATAAGGTCTCTAAATGGTATAGCTCAGACAGTCAAACAAAACTCAGAAAACCTAAAACGCTGTTTCTACACATGGAAATCAATCAGTGGATCTGTTAGCCGGAATAACCATTAACAGGCAGGAAAAGATAATTGTCTAGCAGTCAGAAACTTGCATGTACCAAGTCTTCAGCTAGCTTCTTGAACAAGTTACCTTATTTCTCTATCCCTCAGTTTGCCTACTGTAATTTTTTTTTTCTTAATATATATGAATGCAACTCTCTTCCAAAGCCACTCATGTAGACCTCTATATGAGATATTCTAGATAAAAGCTGGATGAGGTCAAGAAAGGGTCATAAATCGTTGGTCAAGGATGGAGAGTACCTAAGTATTCTCTAGGTACAGACTTCTATAATGTCTTTTTATTTTTGAAGTCAGCATTTTCATAAAATTAACCTCTTTGAAAAGAATTAGCAACATTAGCTTCAAGAAGTCTTTCCCACAGCGCATTTAAATAAACAGCAGCCAGTTTGTACCGTTCATCAAGTCCCAAAAACAACAGGCACAAGTTCTACCTGTGGTAGGATGACAGGCTGAAAGCCCTTATGTATATATGGACACTGTATTTAGGAAAAAAAAAAAAAAAAGAGAACACAGGATATTAAATGAGCTGGAGGAGAGAGAACACATCCCACTTGACGCAGTTTAGGAAGCTTTCCTGTTACGAGTGAGTGATGTGGTAACAGAGAGCAGAAGCAACATCTCTGCAGGGGTCCATGGTGCCTTTATGAGCTTTCTCACTATGAGAGCTCGAAATTAGATCAACAAGTAACAAGACACTGTTGACAGTAAATACAAGCCAGAGGTTGTGTATACAGCAGATGTTATCAAATCTTCAGGTGTTAGCTTCAGTTGTGTACAGATTAAAAGCAGCAGGAGGTTTAACCTATGAAAGGGAGTTCATTGAAGGGGCACCAAGGCTCTTCACAGAGGAAAGAACTGCTTAAGCTTCTCACCCGATACAGCTGTTACACATTAAAAGCCTCTGTGCAGCTACCCTCCACATACAAGCAGTGATCCACTGCTTCAGCTGAATCTCAGTAGACCCATTTTTGGTTTTGGCCCCACATTTACTGTCCTGCAAGGTTGTAGCCCACTCCAGTTAATAACATCACACACTCGTTTTTGGAGGACAAGGTCCAACATCACACAAAGTGACATTTACTTCCTTGGGTAACAATGACAACCAAAAGTACTCAGCACTTTTGGGTGCAAAGTATTAATTTTATGGGAAGAAAGAAACCTTTTTTTTATTTTTTAATTGAAAGGTATGTTTCCAAGTTACAGGAATCAAAAGCTGTAGAAATAAACACTTGATTAAAAAGTCTTTTTAAGTAACTATTTCAACAAAAGAATTGCAACTAGTTTGCTTAGCAACCAGCCAGTATCTTCCATGATCAGCCAAAAAATGAGACTGCAAATCAGAAAAAAGACTGAACACATGACCAAGCCTTTGAAACACTATCAGTTAATTTTCTTTCTCTTTGGAGCATAAGTAGTAGAGACCATAAAGGTTAACAGTACTTTTCCATCAACTACCACGGCAACAGCTCTGCTACGTTAGGCCAAAGGTTAGTGTTTGCTTTCACTGACAGAAGCAGACATAGAAAAATTTTCTAGACAAGTAATAGTTGACCAGATAACTTCAGGATAATATTTCTTCTTAAAACAAGTTCTTCAACTTTTAAAGTTTCTGGTTAGTTTTAGAATTTCAACAAAAATAACCAAAGTAGAGTCTTGCCCCTACCACAAGATATACCCTCCAAATGTCATCCTTAGTAGCTATAGGTACAGGGAAGGAGGAGGATGAAGCACATTTGGGTCAGTCACACTAGGGAACACCAGCTGTAGATCCATGCAGGTGACATTCTCCGCTGCGCTCACAGAAATCCCAATTCACTTTTTCCCCCATTCTGGAGGAGACTGTGAATTCCTCCTTTATGCCATTTGTTACATCTTGGGTTTTTGAAAGGGATGCAGAATTCTCATAAAATTCCCAAGTCCTATTTGCTACTATAGTTACGATGTAAAATGATCAATTCACTGAAGTGAGGAATGGGTTCATGTACTAACTTTATATACTTCCCCACCCAACACAGGCTGCTTTCACACTGCTTATGTCTCACCACACAAAGGAAAGAACTGTTTCTCATAGGAAGGAAAGTGCAAAATAACAATCACACAAGCTTATTTATGCACATGCTGTTTCATCGGGGGGACTGCATAACTCTAAAATACTGACTCGGTGCTACTGTGTGCTTCACATGACCGCACAGCCTAGAAAACTGTCTATGGGAGAGCCAAGTGGTCAAAACCTACTCAATATTCCTAGTGAGAACCCATGCTGGTCTTCTGTTACAAGGTATCTTCATAGTTACTATGAAGGCTGCAAAAGAATCCACAAAAATAAGTAGATAGAAGAAACGATTTAATTTTTTTTTTATTTTTTTTAAAGCAGGAAAATTAGTTTCTTAATTTTGAGGTAGTATCATGAACCCTGAGACCACATTTGTGAAGTGTTCCAGTATCACAGACTGGAAGATACTGAATAAATTTTATACACATGATGAATGATACACTTCTGAAGTGTGGTCTTCTAACTTCTTACCCTTTTTGTTCCTACAGTGGAAGGTACTAAGGTCATCCAACAGATGCAACGGACTTTTTCAAGACTTCCCTTTCTATTCCTTTTACACAAAGCACAACCATCATCAAAAAACCTAGCTAGGTTTTGTATCTCAGATAAGCCCCATTTTCCTCGTGTTCCCTGTCTGACGAGCCCTACATACTTTGCACCTTCATAACAGAAAGCATGCCTTGGCAGCCGGCATCAGACAAGATTGGAAGGGCAAATAATGTTAGGCTGAAAACTTGAGTTCTCCTTCATCCTTCATGTTTGCCCCAGTTTGGAATCTACTGGTGTTTGATTTGCTTTTACCACAGTGAACACCATGTGGGTCTCCCCCCAAAATACCCCTAGCTTCTCACGCCCTTATTAAGCTTGTCTCTGCTAGCTGCAGATAACCAGTTGCATTCAGGGAGACTAACACTTCAGCCTGCCAGTTCTTCTAAAAAATCAGGGCCTACTCATCAGCTAGCCCTATCTGTGCCTGATGTGCTAAAAACCTATCAAGACAAAAAAGCTGATAGGGCAAATACGATAACCCCAAACATATTGTTATGGGTACCTTGGTCCCCAGCCACACCTCCCACATCTACCAAAAGTATTCTCACCCCAGAGCAGGACTCGTTGAAGCTCATGGTCACAAGGCCAGTGCAACAGTAGCCCAAATCATTCTCTAAAGCCACATACAATGACTTTTGTGAAATCATGCCCCAGCAGCAAATGAGTGAAAAAACTTCCACTGAAGCCACAGAAATAACACAGTGCAAAAACAACGTGGGTAATCCCAATCAGTGGCTTCTCTATGTATTTTATAAATCTAGGAGTATCTGAAAAGCACCGGAAAATAAACTTCCTACTTTAAAGGGGCCTACACCAAGCACCAAGGAACAAATGAGTTTCAGCAGCACCATACAAAGCTGAATTTGGTCCCAGTTAAGAATATAAATCGCATCTTGCACTTCAGGCCTTCCCCTGCAGTGACTAACCAGCAAGACAGGGCACAGACTTTTTAGCTCACTGATCATATTAGTACCAATAGCAAAGTTGTATTAAACCTGAGATTTATTAAGTTTCATGTAGACAAAAGCATACAACCTTCAGAAGAAAAATTTATACCATTACACAGGACTGACTTAAAAATACATTTTCAAAATAAGATAAAAATCATGGCAGGGCCTTTAACGAACTTCCCTTGAAAGAAGTCCTCAAAATGTTTGTTACTATTATATGCTCAGATTTCAGGAGATTTAATGACCACATGGCTCCACAGACAAAGTACAGCTTAACAAATATCTCAACCACACCAATTCTCAGAGAATGGTGTGGCTTCACCAACGTTGGCAAAGCCGACACAAACACACTTTGTTCTTTCAAGCCTGAACGCAATATGCTAGCTGAAATACCCACTGTTTGTGGAAGCTCTCCTGAAGAAGATAAGTACAATTTCACTCAAGTGAATCAGGTGATGAATTTATGCCAGGAACAAATCCCCAATCTAAGCCTCCCTTCCTCAACCGATTAAAACCAGAAGCAAATGAAAAAACCTGTAGCATTTCAAATACAAAATTCAGGGGTATTTTGCTCAAAGCTTTTTTTCCTGAGCCTGTCTCTTGAAGGAAGAGTAAGATATCTTCATCAGATGCCATTGAGAATCTGAGCACAGTCAACTCAGTCAGAGACTGAAATACTAGATACACCTTTACCTGACCTTCCCTACTCCTGACAGGGAAAATTCATTTCAGTGTTTATCCCTCTTTCTAATATAACTGGTATTGATATTACTTCAGATGAGCGTGCTTTTCATCTAGCTTTATTTTTGTACTGCATTCTTTAACTTCACGAAGCTTATGTATATTGATAAACTTTATGCTGATAAAACCGCGATGCAGACAGCAGCCTCACATTCACCAAATTTCTACCAATTTGTTTATTTTGCCTTTGTCTCAAAATGAAAGTGTGTGTGCTAACTTGCAGCAATTTTTAGAATCAGTGCAGTTATTAAGCGTGCACTTTGCTTTTTCCTCAGAGTTTCCTCCAACTTCAGAGGATTTTTGGTTACTGAAAGAAAATTATTTTCAGCTGTCAAACAGTTAAAATATTTACGAGTTCATGTTAGTAACTCCAAGCACATTAATGTTTTTGAACACGATTCTTGAAAGAAATTACTTTCTACCAAGAAGAGCTACACTTCTCTTTGGGATTGATCTTCCCTGGAGGTCCCTTCTTACCTGTTATTCTATGATAGCAGGCACAGTGAAACTCAGCTGCCCCACTGTTCCTTCAGTGCCAATCCTCACAAACACTGCTAATGCTGCTCACATGTTTCCTGTTCTTAAACCTCCTGAATCCAAACTACAAACTTTCACCAAAGCAAACAGGATGTTGGGGGCTCGTCTCAACAGGTAAATCCGTGCAGGAGCTACCTCAGGAGCAACTGACAATCCATATGGAGACAAGAGAATTACAGTAGCCTTACGTGGGTCAGCACACTGCTTCTCTGCCTCCTAAACCAGCCTCTTCTAGACTCCTGGGAGCACAACCCTTCAGAAAGTATTCAAGTCCATAAGGACATAGAACAGATGAGGAAAGACTGTCAGCTAATCCTATTGGCAAGTTAACAACTTTCCTGAAAAAGAAAAGAAACAACCACTCCCTCTCCCACTTCACTTGCTAGTGGAGAAAAAGAAGAAACAATGAATTGTGTTTTAAGCATAAGATCACACACAGAGATAGTTTTTAGGGTTTGTTTTCTTTTCTTTTTTGTTTGGGGTTTCTTTTTTTTTTTTTTTTAATGACCCACAAAAGAAGCGATGGCACCTTCCAAAGGACTAGAACCACAAAAGAAGCGATAGCACCTTCCAAAGGACTAGACACTGAATACTGATCACAGCGAAAAATGGCCCCGTTTCCCATTCCACCTCGTCCTGTTCAAGCGGAAGGCAGTTCCGACCGCCGCCGCCGAGCAGGGGCTGCAGGAGCGGCCGGACAGACGGCGGTTCCCGGGCCGCGCTCACGCGGGCTGCGAGCGGGCAGCTCCCCGCAGCCGCCCCGCCGGAGCCGCCGGCCCCGGGCCCCGCCGGCACAGAGCCGCGCCGCAAGGACGGGAGAGAAGGAGGGGAAGGAGAGGGGCCGCCGCCTCAGTTTCCATATCACCTTTGAGGGGGCAGTTAGTTACCTCTGGGCTCCTCACCGCAGCCTTTGCAGCAACATAGCCCCATGGCAGGTGACAGCGTCCCGCGCAGCCCCGGCAAACCCGCTCCCCGCCAGGCGGGGCCGCCTCCAGCATCCCGGGCAGCGGGGGCTGCCGGGCCCGGGCTCTCAACAGGCTACGCAGGGGGCAACGGCAGGCTGGTGCCCTGGGGCTCCCCGCCTCTGTCGCCCGTATTTCCAGCCGGCCTTGGGGCAGACCTCAGCGCTTCACGGCGCTCTCTGCCCGTTAAACTTCACCGGCTTATTAATTATGCTCACCCCTTTGAAGGGGCGAAAGCCGCCAGAGGCTGCTTTATGCGACTGGCAGATGCTTGCTCTCGGATGGCCAGAGGGCAGCAGAAGCCAAACGTAAACTTTCAGTATGCATAAAAAGATACTAGAAAGGCCATTTCACCTCTTGCAAAATTATGTCGGCACAGGACAGGGTCACATCATACACTCTCCCCCCACAAGAGTAAACACTTAACCGTGTATCTCTGTGAGTCTCTGCAGAGATTGTAAGTACTGAGAGTTACAGGGACCTTGCATTGTTGCAAAGGTCAGCACTGCTCTAGCAACATTCAGAAGGCTTGTTTAAACACTTACTTTTAATTGCATTAACCTAACTAAATCACTAGCCACAAAGACAAGATAAGAGTTTCGTTCTGGGATGAGGAAAGAACAACATCCCTAGAACAGATCTTTGATGGATCTCTGATCATTCAGTGTGTTTTCTAGACTCCGCAGCACTTAACTTAAACCAGCAGGGACCCTGCTTATTGAAGACCCGCTGCCCAGAAGCAGCAATGCCCTAACCATTGCAGCATAATTGCATAGCTTTGTTTTATACAGCAACCAACAGGCAAACAGGGTGCCTTTGCAAAGCTTGGATAAGCATTAAGAGATGTCACAAGCAAGACACTGAATGATAACGTCTTTTCCAGTTTGGGCACTGCAGAAGAGAATGCTCTTTGACAGCAGCGTGCAATGCACAAAACAAATTAGAGTGCGGGTGGGAGGGGAGAGAGATACACAAAGAGAAGTTTGGGGTGGTGTGGAGGGGAATGGGGGTGGTAACAGGGAGCTCTATCTTTAAATGTAGTTCAAATACCAGAAACAGCCTGAACCTGGTAAGAATCTGCAGCTCCTGCTCCCATACATACCCCAGCCTCTTGATATTGAGCCGATTCTTCAGACTGGACTTTCAGGATAGAAACTGAATAAAATAAAGAATAGATGTCTACTGGATCTCCCATCATCTTAAAAATAAGACTACAAAAATGTGCTACAAAGAGGTCCTCCTGCAGAGTATACAGCTGTTAATGCACACTTGAGCCATCCCAGATTGTGCGCATTCATTAGTTAGCACAAAAACCAAAACAGAACACCACCAAATCCCACACAGGATGGAAAGTGGACAGGGCAGGAAAACTTTCCCACCACCACCAAACATGCTAGAGGAAACTCAAGGTATTCTTGCAGGAGAGCTGAAGGAAATTCAATATTCTGGCTTTGCTAGTACCAACTTGCTTCTCTTGGAGACAGGTCTGAGAACTCATCTCAATTGTTCTGTAGAGCCTCTAAACTTGTCAAACAATGCCAATAGCTGATAGCTGCTTAGAAATCCATCTCTTGTGCATAGTGCTACCTTCCCCTTGTAAAACAGCAGATACTTCTCTTTCGTCTTGGCTAGAAGGTGATCTGATCTCAGAGAATAGGCACATAAACCACCTGCTTGAGTGGCTGTATGCTCTCCTAGCAACACTCCTGCATTTCATACAAAGCAAATTTCAGAGAGCCCCCTGACAGGGGTAAGATTTCCATGTTCTGGAAAACTCACATGAAGTGTTTATTAGATCAGTGGTAGATAAAACCTGTGGAGAGCGCACCTCGCCCTCCAGCTGGTTCCAGCCTGACCCAAGGGAGGGGGAGGAATCATCTCTATCTAGCTAAAGAGTTGTTCATTGACAAATCCACCACAGAACTGGGAGTGGGAATATAGGGATAATTCCTCAATTAGTCGTATGGGATTGAGACCTAATCTCTAGTAAAGTAAAATACTGTAACGACTATCCCTTTCATAAAACCTCTTTTATGACCTGAAAAATCCATATAAGCTAGGACATACATGCTGTACATACCTTCAGTGCACTTCACAGATAATTTGTCATTTTAGCTTTAGAGAGCGCACGTTTTGTTTCTTAAAACTTCAGCCAATATGTGTCTGTTGTCAAACACACTGCCAGTCCAGATACTGCCAGACAGAAGCAGCTCGCAGGAGATCAGGCCAGCAGAGTGCATCTACACAAACCAGACAACCTTTTTTCCTGGGGGGGGGGCAGAGGCGGGGGGGACGATGATGAAAAACAAAAAAGCCATTTTGAGATAGCTGGACAATGTTTGGGAGATGCAGAAGTCAGATCTGTCATCCCATGGGAAATGCAAGATTCTTCAATGGCTAAACCTCATTTAGTTCCTCTTCTGAATGCAGTCAGGCACAGGCAGATCATCTCAGCAGCCAGCTAATGAAGGTAAGAGTGCAGAACCGCCACCCAGATCTTCTGCCTAAATATAAAGGCAATCCTAGAAACTCTCATTCCAGACCCTGACGTGTATCTGAAACAGATACAAACTCTGCTCCTAAAGGTTTTGAAGGCTCAACGCAAGACAGTGCCACAGAGATAGTCAAACTTGCGTGGGTCAAACAAAACTGAGATTTTAGTTTGATTTTTTTAATATTATATAAAATGTATTTATATTTACACACACTGAAAATTTCCAATAGGTATTAGCCTATTCCTACAATAAGGTGGATATGCTTGCACTTTTCCAGCAACAAACCCCACTTACTCTGCAGTAAGATTCTTTTGAGACTCATTTCTGTTAATATACATAACTCATTCTGTACAGCAGGAGCTGTTCAAAGTATGATTTCTGTAATTCTTAACAATTTGACCTTTTAGATCTATGGTTAACCATGCATATCTTCTCCTTATACCGCACATACCAACTTTAGACTAAGGTTTACAAAATCAGGAGCCTAGAGTTCAATGTCTAAATCTTGATTTCAAATACCAAGCAACCAGGCTGATCTTTCAAAAACACCAAGTACTTACCCTGTGAAATGAACTGGTACAGGCTGAGTGCTGTAAGTTTTTCTGAATAACTAATACACTTTGCACATTTTTTCTCCAGCCATAGCTCTCGGCTTCACAGTCTGAAATTCTTGATTTAAAGTCTACACTCCCTCCCATTTCTTAAGAAATATGATAGTGTATTGGCTGACACTGAAGAGGAAAGCTGGCTGCTAAACACTGTTGGGCGAATAATGAATTTTCCTGTTTAAGGACTGAGCTGAAGATATGGAAACCACAGGTAAAGATTTCCATTTTAGTTAAGCCAACCACTTATATTCTCAAACCAAAATAAAATAAAAAAAAAAATTGCAAGAGAGTAGAGGAATATGCCATTTATTTCAATGATTCATTCCAGATGTGACGGCTTACTGGTGGCTGAAGGTATTTATTTTTCATTCCCTTCCTAGGAGACAAATGGTTTTAGTGATATCCAAATGTGTCAGAGTTGCATCTCTAGAGCTGGGCAAATACTGCTTTTCAAACTTTGAGACACAAGGCAAGGATTACAAAGTTTTGGGTTTTTTTTCCCCTCAAAAACTCCCCTAAAAGGCATAAAACGGTCTGAAGAACACAAATGTTGGCAACACCTTGAATCACTAATATGAAAACACGTGAACTGTGTTTCACAGAGAGCAGATCTGAGCCAGCCAGCACAAAGGAGATGCACTTGTGAAGAGCTGAAAATTTATGCTAATACCCACCTTCAAAATGCAGGAGAATATGTTAAAATTTTTAAGTTTGGCCAATAAAAGCTTGTTTTGTCTTATCTGCAGAGTTATTTATACTATGAGCTTCCCCATATAATTCAAAAATCTACAAGTCAAGGAGCTGATAAACTATAGACTTCCTCTTCAAAAGTTAGTCTTTCTAAAATGGCAAGTATGGCTTTTTGAGAAGACAGATTAAACCTGGATTATTCCCTTACTTGATTGCCAAAATATATAGTGAAGGTCAAGTAAAAGTGGCTTGCCAGGCCGCAGTGGGAACACCCTGTGACCCACCACAGAATTCCTAATAGCCATTGGATCTCAGGAAGAAAAGATAATATTTTGGCAATATAATAACACAGGTAGAAGAGTACATTACAGTCAGTTCATATATCTCTAAATACTGTAACTCCCTTAAAGACTTGCTTCATCTCTTATAAGAGCCTAAAACTAGAAAGCAAGTTTTCTGGGCTACTCTTTAGTAAAACTGGCATGCCACCTCCCCTGAGATAAGCAAAGTCTAAACCATTCTTCCCTTCCAAACCCCTATGTCTCCTTCATCCCCTGCCCCCAAAGGCACAACTCTCCAAATACACACTACTAATGCCTTTAATATAAACTGTGAAGGACATGTTTTTGCAAACTCCAGTTCTCCAGGCTGGTAAGACTCTGAAAAAATAACCTGCTGAGAGAAGAATAAGACCTTCACAGTTTAAAGGAACAATTTATAGTTCATCTGTACCCTCATTACCCTCATGGAAGTTATTGGCACAGAGGAACATGACTTGGATGTAGATATATCACTAGACTGTATGAGAGGTAGGTAGTGCATGGAAGTACACATTTGCTATTCACACATTGCATTTTCCCAGGTGATATAACAACATATTTCCATTAGCCAGGCTAAGCTAGGCTTTATAACAGGCACAATATTTCAGAAGATACAACCTTGTCCTATTAAACAGTTTCTAGTCCAGAAAGAGTCACAAGATACTGAATTTATGAGAAGTTATTCTGATTTGACTAGGTCTATTCCCTCCTCTTTTCCCTCCAATCACTTCAATTCCAAGAGAATTTCATCATCTGAAGTTATACCATCTGACACTGGTGTGACAATAATTTGCACTGGCATTTTGACATTTTTTCCCATAGCACTGACCATATTTTAAAAGAGACTCCAAGGTGTCCACCTTCTTTATTTCTTCCATTCAAATAGTGACTCTGCAACCTAAAGCAGTTGTTTAAATGAAAAAGGAATCCCATGAATTCTGATGGACCATCTGTCACAGGTGAAAAGCTCACAGCTTCCTAAGCAAATTCAAAATAGAAGCACTTTAGGTGCAAGAATCAACAACTGAAGAAAGCTTGCTTGTGAATTCCAATACATCTTTAACCACACTGCTAGAGAGAAAAACCCCAGGTCTTTACTTTGGGGGCGTCAGCAAGCTCTTAGGGTTCTGGCATTGAAGTACTGAGGAAGCAATGAAAAAATTCCTGAATATTCAGCCTTACCCATGGGCAAAGTCCCTTTATAGTGAATCTTTTGCACCTAGTCCTGGCAAAGCTGATGTCCTTACTGTTTCACTTTTGTCAGTAAGCAATGTGCGCCCTGATTAAAGGAGAGTACTAGGACAACTCTTACTGCTGTGCTTTCATTTCTTTCAGCAGCAAGTGAGGACACCATCAGGCACCAGCAACTCACACCTGGCACCACACACTATTTCTCATTGGTGGCCATGCATCCATCGCTGCTATTGCACAGTTCACACTGACTTATAGCCTAAAGGGAAAGATCACCTAAGCACATAGATTATAAGAATCACACTTCTACTGCAAATATCTGAAAGCATCTTACTCCCCAACAGCACTTTAAACTGCTGTAAAAACAGGAACCCTTTCCTAGCAGATCCCACAGAGAGCTGACAACCTACTATTAACACATACAAGCTTTTACACTTACTAACTTCAAAGAACCATTGCTTCTAGAAGAGAAAGCAGGATCCACTTTGGCTCACAAAGAGACACAACTCTTCACTGATTACAGAGTCTTAAGATAAAGGCAAGAAGGTCTGAGATGGATAGAAAATATCTGGATTCCTACAGCCTGGGGTGCCCTTGTGGAGGTGGTTAAGAAACAACTCCTTATGTGTAGCTTAATCGTGTTTTCATCAAAGTTACTGAGACTGAGGCAGAACCCTGCAACGTTGTTAACATTACAACTGAAGGCATAACTGAGCTTTCCAAGAAGAAATAGCTGTGGCCTCAAAGCGCTACTAGGGGAAGACACTGAATTACCTCTCACTGCTCCTCCCCAATCCTTATGTATTCCCTTTAGTAAGACAGAAGACAGTTACCCTACAGATCCACAGCCATATTTATGGCACCTTCCACAGACCCCCACCAGCTTCAGAACAGGGGCTCAGGAAGGAATACATCTCTTACCAAGAATGATCATAGGCAAAATATTTCCATTTGTACTAACTTTCTCTATTCTCTGCTGTGATGTGTTTGGGTCACAGAGCTAACTAAAGGTAGAATGTGCTCTTTCACGTTCTGCAGTGTTGGCAACACATGACACTGATGATCCATGTTCAAGACCTATAAGGACATAGAGACAGATATAAATTGCTGAACCCTGGTCTGTCCACTCAAAACAGACCACAGGAAATTTAGTCTGGAAAAGATCTTCTGCTGAACCCTCCCAGAAGGCATCACTTTGACTCTCTGATTCATATACAGATCACGTGGTCAGAAAGCAGAGCCTTTACGGCCTCTGTGGAGTGGAAGGATTCTCACACCAGCACAGGTAGAAGGCTGCTAATCTTTGTAGACACTTGTATTTGTGTTAAGAAAAGTAATCTTTCTCCATGTTACGCTAGTACGTCAGTACAGGCTTTCTTTTGACATAATTACACCAGCACAGCATTCCTAATGTAGACAAGGCTCTTCATCTCTCAAGTTAGCAGCTGCCAGTGTGCTGATAAATCCTCATTAAAATCCACAACTCCAAATACAGGGAAGCAACAGGTTTTCTACAACTACCATTCAATACAAAGAACACATGGTGGTTATAACAGTCTTTCCTCGTGATCTCACAGACACTCCTTTTAACACTGTATACTTTTGATTTCATAGCTCTTTTCTTTGTTATCTCAAATTCCTCTTGCCCACTCCTCCAAGTTTTCATGAGTGTCAGACAGTTGGTGATTAAAAGCAAACCCCAGAACTAACAATAATGCATCACAAGTTCTGCATGATATATAGCATCTTTGGTACCACATGGAGGCATGGATATCAACATCTTAAGTGGATTTCAATTGGATGAGCAATGGTTTATGGATGTAGAATACACTACCTAATCCTGCAGTTACAAATACATCTATCTCCTCTGACTGTGACTCAAAGCCAGACTTTGGAAGAACATGTATGCACTGGGCTGGGCACCTGCCAGAACAGAGACAGAAGACACAAACTTGGAGAAAATAAACATTTAGAGTCTGCTAAAAGGAAGAGTTCTATAATTACAAGTGACCTGAACTTTGTATTCCTAATGGAAGAAATCACATCCATTTCAATTAGAGTGCTTAAAGAAAATTAGGAAGATTAAGTTTATCAGAACGTACTACACCTAACAGTCCTGATTCCAGCTGCCTCACTGCTTTTAGGCAACGGTACCTTGAGCAGAGCCCCGGTGATGTGTACTGTGGAGATGCTGTGGAGCTTATCTTAAACTTATGAGAATAAAGTTGTTGTAATGTCACTAAATACACCACAAATTAGCCCCACTTCAGTAAGTGTTCTCAGTGTTCACTATGTTGAGCTCCTCTTAAAACCTTTTTGAAAATAAGATGGAAAATGTTACTGCAAAATACAGCTTTTTCAGGTACATGTAGTAATAAGGAGTACTTTCCAAGATCTGGCATTTTACAACTGTTTAGAAACAGACTGCTAAAATAATAAAGCCAATGTCATGTCTAATGTCATTAATATAAACACAGAACTTGAGTTCTTTACTGGCATAGCTTAGGTCTATTAATGCAGTGCAACATAAAATTTAAAATGGTATGATGTCTTCTACATAACAGAGGACACATCTAGGCATACTCATGCATGCCCTATAGTGAAGTTATGCCTAGGTTAAAACTATTCCCAGGGAAAAAAAAAAAAAATCAACAGAAAAGTGAAACACAGCCATGCTGGTTAATAACAAGGTCTCAATCAAAATTGTCACGATACTTCCCCTTTAAGCCAAAAAAGTTCAACCAGATCAAACAGGCTGTCTTGAAGTTACTCGAATTCAGTGGAATTAACTTCTCTATAGAGCATAAAGCTACCAGGAAGGAGGAATTTCTGCCAGTGTCCTGAAACGCACATAAACCCAATATCCAAGCATCTACAGGATCCTATCTGTTAGAAGAGTTTGCATCACAAAAAAAATCCTACACATTCTGGACATGCCAAAGATTCCACATCTATCCCTTGCTTAATGAATTTATTTGAAAAACAGGAACTGATGCAAAAAGACTGATATTCTTATAATTTATTAATTTTAAAACACACAAAATTAATTCCTTAGTTTGCCACTCTACTTTGCAGGGACACTCTGAAGTAACAAAATTGCATGTGTTCCTTTTCTTTATGTGATTAGTGTCAGTATTTCTCTTGGCTGTACCAGGGAAACTAAACTGCTCAGCTTGTTTCATGTTTTACTGCCTTTCATGTTGCACTCATTCTTCAGAGCCTGCATTTTCAACAATTCAGGAGTCAGACCAATTTGTTTCCCTGCGGTAACTTGCATTCTTTGAAATTTATTCATAAACATCAAGTCCAAGAGGGACCTGTGTGATGACCTAGTCCAAGCTCCTGCATAACACAATCAAATCTTATCAGCAAGTTCAGAGTCAGGCATATATTGTGTGAGCAACCAAGTTGATGACCCTAACCCAGAGGTAAGGCTAAGTACAGACATGCGTGTTGGATAAGAATCTGAAAATCATTAAAAAAAGAGCATGGAAGTCACTTCAACATCCCAGACTGCCTTCCTCCCCCACTCATCATACATAATACTTTGGAAATACTTAAAAGTAGCAAATGGCTAAAGAAAGCTTTTGCAATGTAACATTAAGGTCTTGTTACTTTATAGCATGATGAGTTATTTAACAAAGTATAAATCTTAAGTGTTATGCCCGAGGCAATACATTTTTGCCATATTTTCTCCTCCTCCCTATGAAGTTCAGAAAGCCCAGTGCAAGCTGGTTCTCACTGATAGCACACTAGTTTTCCCTAAAGCATTTCCGACAAACATAGAGTGGGTTTTGCCTATGAACCCTCGCAGCTGTTTGACAGTGGGCCAGCTGCCACTTCAAACTGGCATTAATGCATCATTCAAAGACACGGTTTCATAAACATCCCCGATAGCAGTTTCCCAATTATAATTCCATTTGGATGCTGGAGCAGCATGTTACCATCTTTGCCTCCCTTCCCCCCCAACACTTTTGTGTGGGCTGTGTGAAAAGTAAACATGTTTTATTTTTCTTACCTTTGCTCCCCAGAATGACTTCCAGCTGGTATTTTTAAGTCAGCATATTACACTGAGCAGTTAAGCTACCAGCACTAACGGGTACCTCAACTGCAATAGCAGTTGCTGCCTTATATGATTGACAGTACATAGTGTATTTTTGGATGATGGTTCCCTCTCTCTCATTTAGCTAAGTTTTTTTTTGTTTTTTTTTTTTTTTTTTTCTTTTTTTTTTTTTTTTTTTTTTAATTGCATCAGAACTGCCTTCTGGAGCAGTCTGGGGAGCAAATATTTCACTTTCTTTCACTTGCGTGCCATCCTGCATTGGTTTAGAGACCAATCCTGCTTCTTTCTCTCTTTTCAGTGATGCAATGTGACTGATGCTGTTTCAGAGTGTGTATGTGCTTCTCTGCATTCTGCATAGCCTGCACCTGCTGCACACATCACAGAAATCAAAACCACAGCATCTCAAAGCAGGTAGGAATTCAGAGTAAGCCCACAAGTCACTAAATGCTGCAGATGTTACAGCAATTCTGTAATGACAACAGCAGGAGCAGGTACACAGGTACATATACAGCAGGTACACAAAAAATTCAATTACTGCTCCTTGTCCACAAAATTTTACATTTAGAAACAAAGAGATTTTTTCTTTATTTTTGCTATTATAAAGCATGAACTCTGCAGGCAGATACATTCATCCACCGACAGGTTCAGGATTCACAGAGTATTAAAAAAAAATAACCACCTCAACAGAGAAAGAATCATCATCCATCCATTGAAAATTCAGCAATTTACTTCTCCTAGTATCAGAGCTAGAGAAAATGCACTCAGCACAAATGCTGACCCTTAAAAGCTCAAGTACAGAAAATAAAGAGGAAAGCAGTCCTTGAGAACACTGAAGGAAAAAAGTGAACAACACTGGCTGCATCTCCAGCTAACACAGCCAATACAACCCTGCAAATTAACCTAAAATGCCTTATATTTGTAATTTAACATGACTGTGCCAGATCAGCTAGAGACAAGAATTAACCCACTGAACCGCACAAAGCAAGTCAGATGAACTTCAAATAAAGGACCCAATCCCACAAGACTTAGAAATCAACTCACCTCAGTAAGACTATTGAGCTGGTAAAACATTTCTGGAGCAGGCGCCTAAGCAGCCAACTTCCTTTTAGCTTGGTGTTTTCTTTCTTCATGGTGATATTGACCTCTAATACTTATTTTTACCACTCCTAGAATTTGCTGTGTGCTATGAACTACACTGCCATATATGTGTCTTATTTTATTTTACTTCATCATGGTAACCTACTAACCTAGAGTACTTTTTTTAGCCTTGGGGATCCCAGACATTGCATAAATCTTGTGGAGAATTCACCCATCCTTCTTGCAAATGGGAATACAGGTGCTTCTGGGGCTGAATAAAGCTCAACCTGCAACAGCAGCACCAGAGCACACAAGCTGCAAGACAGCACTAAAGACTTGATCTTCGACAAATTAACAAGAAATATAGGGAAGGTACTGATCATTTTGACAGTTTGATAAGCATATCTTTATGGAACAAAGCTGTTCCTGCACAGAAATGCTTAAAAAAAAAATCTCTACTAACGACACATGCCTTAGGGCTTAACATATTATCCTTAAGGCAGAATACTCAATAGCAGAGCTTATTCTTGAACGTCTCAGCAGGAAGAGTTCAAAAATCTTATCTAATTTGTACTAAAAAGCCAACCTGATGGGATCAAATGCTGCCTTGTACATTCCAGCAACAATATGCCATCATCCTACAAAGCCATTTCTATACCCAAAGGGCAGCCTTTGCAGACATATTTGACTTTGAGGAGCACAATGGGTTACAGAAAACTGCTCATAAACAGTCAGAGATTGTCTTAATGATCTGCACTATCAGAAAAAGCTACTCATGAGACTCCTTCAGCCTCATGCTCCTTTCCCAGTAGGCCTCATGCTGTTGCAATTGAAGTTGTAAAAACCAGCATTCTTATTGAAAGCCAGTGTGTGCGTTAAAGACAGCTAGGTGCTACTGATCAGGGATCAGATGCAGAGCTTCTCCTGGAGATCTAAATTCCAGGATAGCAGAACACATGTGCTGTCACAACCCATTTCCAGGCCTACTTTCAACTGCCCAGGGCCCCAGAGCACTGGGGGATATAGACAGTATAACTCAGAATAGATCAAACACTTCTAATGAAACAAAGGCAGGATCTTGTTTATTTCATGAAGCAGGATCTTTGCTTGCCAAATGCAAACATAAGCCTTGGGCATTGCATATGTTAGGGAAAAAAAAACAAAGCAAAAACCAATTTACAGGTTGCAGGTGCCTCCTGATGCCCTTCAAGATGTATTAAGTTGATAATATAGGGTGATCCAAAACATTCTTAACTATCAGAGAGCCTCATAGCCCTGAGGGGGAAAGAGAAGCCTAATAACTTTTCTGTACTAAAGTCTGGATACAGTCGGATGACCTTCAGCAGCAATGACTCATCACCTTAAGTAGGCAACAGTGTATTGGTCAAGTTGTAGGGATACACCGCTGGACTGAACACAACATCGTTGAAATCAGTAAGATTACATGAATTCAGAGGACAAAGTTCAGTCCTTTTTTTCATGTTCGCTTTTCAGAAGTATTCATTGACATGGTACAGTCAAGTATTCAAGGAAAGTACAGATCAGGAGATCAGTAAGCAGAGATACCTTGCTTGCAGAAGATTTGAGTTGTTAGTGTCTAATATCTGCACAAAGGAAACCAGGGCCTCCATTAACTTACTCAAAAAATAGTTGTTCAACTAAAGTCCATTTATATAACAAGACTAGAAGTACTGGCAGCTGATTGATACTTCTGTTGATGCTAAATGAAGTTGTCAAGGTCTGGTCAGGCCACAAAATATTTTTTTAGTCAGATAAAAGTTTCAGTACCACAAGGAAAGGAGTTACCCTGAGGAAGACAATTCGTATCTTTTGGTCTTTCCAGCAGATCTCTGAGCAGCAATGCAGTGGGAGGTTTGATCAAACTTCTTCACCCCCACACCCAGATGAAAGAGACAAACGCCAATTCATTGAAACTGGAAAAGCCTGAAGATAGATATTTTGAAAAATAAGTTTACCAGGCTCAAAATGGAGGAGGAAGAAAACAGTCAGACAGATGTCACAAAATAGCCAGTAACCCCTGCGTCAGTACATTAACCCGAAGCAGTGGCGGCCTAGGTTCAAGAGGCTTCCCCACACAGTCATTACTAGACATGTCTATATAGAACGTGCTTTGCTCTTTCATAACAAATAAAACTTGTTTTCATCTTAAGATTAAACGGTAAAATAATTTGAACTTGAATGTTTTTAAAGACTTGCTTTTGGCATCTGTGACAGCAGCTGAAAGCATTCTGTTTCATGTATCTTAGACTAAGATGCTCACGGCAGGACAAATGTGCAGAAATTCATGAGATACTATGTTCTGTCTACAGAGCACAGTATTAGCTTCACAGGCTGGGCAATAACATAGTTAGGGAACTCTTGCTTGCTGATTTGCTTTTGAGGAGACACCAATGAAGAATAAAGAGTGGCTAATTTCCTCTTACAGGATGAACTCACTCTCAAGTGATTCAGGACATACACCACAACTGACAGCAAATGTCCAAGCACAAGGTGGAAAGAACCAGCACCATCTAGTGCTGAGGAGCAGACCATACAGAAGAGCGTATCAACTTTTAGGCATGGAAGTGCAGGGTACACACTTCCACAGAGTCTCAGGCTGCACTTACCTTGCATGTAAAAAGAAGTTCTGCAGCTGGCAAAAGCCAAGCAGATGTAGCTGTCGCTGTCTTAGTGCTAAGATTTTACTACCTTGAAGGTCTTCAACCCAAGCTATAAGGTAATAATAAACAAGAGTTTCCAGACTCTGTGACTGCAAAGAAGGCATGCAATTTTATTATTCTGGGCATTTCTTCCAAAACACAGTTCAGAGAAGACATTTTAGGTTTCTCCTTCTTGAATAAATGGAAAGTCTATCTCATGTTCCAGAAGACAGTTATCACTTCTAGTGACATATAAATATTTGCATGCCAGCAGCTGTACTTCAGACATCTAGAAATGCTAAACACAGATCAGGCGGTGCCCTCCACTGCAAAATCAAGACCATCAGTCTTCTCCTGCAGGTCAATGCAATGCCATGGACACTCTGTGATGTCCACAGCTCTCACTTGCTGTGTGTTTCCACAGCACACTGCTGAAACTCCATTGTCTTGTTCTTTCTAGTAAGATGCAGAAATACTTAATTTTGCTGCCATTTCCCTAGTCGATATGCTGAGTGCCAAATCCCAGAAACCTAAAGAAAACCCTCAAATATCAACATCATCACGTATTCAGATATGCAGTCAGTTATCAGCTGTAGGCTTCAGGAGAAAATTTAATTACCAGCAGCAAACTCAGTTTTACACTGTTAGTTAGAACTGCAATTTGCATTGAATAATAGAGAACATGGAATAATTTTTAATGTCTGAATTTCTAATTTCCCCTCCAGGTATTTTAATTACACACCATCTCAACAGGGACTGAGATAAAAAAGCCACAAAAATTACTTAATTGGTGTTGATCACCTGAGATGCAGAAGTGTACCACTGCGCAAATTGCTTTGTAGGCATCGTTCACCCTACTGGCACAAGACAAACAAGCTGCCACTCCAACTGCTCTGTGAGACACCGCCAATGACACTGATGGACTCCCTACAGAACAAGTAGTCAACTATTACTGTCCCTATAAGAGTTAGGACTCCCACCTTCTGATTCTGCTTTTCTTGATTTCCTACTTGTTATAGAACAAACAAGGCAGTGAAATAGCTTCTATTTTAAACCCTGTTCTATTCTAAACCCTGCACAAAAATTTCTGTATGAGGCATTCTAATCTGCCTCAGCCTAACTTCTGTCACACTGCAACCACTAGTCCAACTTTAAAGGAGTCATTATTGAACACAGGTCCCTTTCGTAAGGGCATGCAGCATATACTGAGCTCAGTCTTTAAAATTAATTAAAGAGCAGGAGACAGAGCTCCGACTTTTAAAGTTTTGAAAATAACCTTATACATGTGAATGAAGCATAGGCAGTCATCTTTGCTCTAAGTTTGCAAAAGGCCTGAGAGAACAGTTCTGAAGAGAACTGAACTGCCTCACTAAAGAGAGGGTTGGTGGCATGACTCAAGTGGAGCACAGAAAGCAACCTGAACTTGCAGTTTTCATCAAGCTTAGTTGGATTGACCTGAAGTCCAACTGATTAGAAAACTGTTTTTTCAGTCATAAGAGATGAAGTTAGAGATGTGATCAGATATTGGGGAAGAAGCCAGAGGAAAGGGGGAAAGCAAGATCAACGCCTTCAGCAGCAGTTTCCACTGAAATCAAATTAAACTCAGCAGAAAACCGCACTCATTCTCAGAAAGACCCAGCTAAGAGCTGTCACTGTCAACCTTAGCAGAAAGCACTGTAGCAAGAAACAGAAACTAGCTGTCATCAGGGATAAGGAGACACCAAGATGTGTACCGTGAGCTTTGATCAGGAATTTTTCAGCAAGGTTGCTTTCAACCATAACATACCAGTTTGTTGAAACAGAAAAGGGCACATTTTCTTTGGACAAGAGCATTACTCTAGAATGATGTCATAGTAAAAAATGAGGCAAACACACCTTTCCCAGAAAAAAAACCAAACCAAAACACAAAACCCAAACAGTAGTCACTGAGAATACTTGCCCACTACGCAAGTGACAGATTCAGGTTCCTAGTCTAAACCCAGTGGAACAGAAACTTGGGTATCCTGCCTGACAGGAGACAATGTTAGCCAAAGAGGTACCAGGTAACCCATGGAAAACTTCTTTTTTCACATTTCTATCTTTCCCCTCTTACTCTCCATGAAAAGATCAATTGAATTCATTCTGAAGCAGAACAGAAGAAACATCTTAAAAGTCACCAAGTTTTCTACATAGAAAAGCTATTCTCCAATCAACTGGTAATAACCCTTGCCATACCTATCAAAAGACAATGCTTTTCACCTCCTAACTTCTGAACCTTTTTACTATTTCCTTCCTTTTCCTTTGCAGCACTGTGAGATGAGACACTCAAGTTTCTCTGCAGAGTCACAGAAATCTCACAGTGCTGCAAAGACCAGAGAATAAAACTAGGCAGACTATTTGCCACAGGGCATTAAAAGCATCAGCCTCTTAAAAGGTGAGACCTCACGAGCATTTAAGCCACAAATATTCCTTAAGACATTCTCAGAGATCAGTCTCTGTGCTTCTTACACCACTCTGAAATGCACTGTAACCCCAGGCTAAGGCATGGTTCTTTTGTTGCCCCTAATAATCAGTCAGCTGCTGTTTCTGTTACAAGATTTGAACTCCTCATACAGTGGTTAATTCCATCCAGAAATACCAGCTGCTGCGTGATGACTACCCCAAATGGTTAAAGCTTTGCACCTGGCCTCATACTACCCTGATAATTTTATAAAAACGTCCCGTCCCCCCGTCCCCCCCCACCGGCCTGGCTANCCCCGCCCCGGCCTGGCTAATATGCACTGGAATATGAGAGCAACTTGAGCCTACAGCTTATCCTGACATTCCACTTTGGACTTCACTAGCTGTAAGGGAGAAAAGCATGGATGGGTTAAAAAGGGTCCAGAAATTTACACAGTTTCCCCAGATAGAGAACATCTCTGCCAAAGGAGGTATTTCAGGAAGTCCTGCCACCAGATCTAACGCTGGTTTGACTGTAGAACTGTTCTGCAGTCTCTCATGTCCTTAGTTAACCCTTCTCCCAGCTGCACTATACAGCTTAGAAGTGAACTTGATGAAACATGAATAATACACAATGCCCATCGTTAGTTCTTGTTACTCAGCAAAAAAAATCAATACATGCTCTGTTACAGCACAGGACATGCTGTTACTCTAGTCCCTGCACTCTGAGGAAGCAGCTTCCACAGCCAAGCTTTATACAGCCTGCAGAAGAGGAAAGGTGGGAAGATCCCAGCAACAGCTCCAGCAACAAGAATGCTGAAAGCTTTAGCTATTGATCTCAAAATAGTTTTTTGGAGGTAACTGGTACCACAGACTTTTGAAAGCTTTGGACATTTCCTTGCTGGGAGATCTCAGTCTCTCCTCTTCACCAGCTAAGTTGGTATCAGGACACTATGGGAACATTTTAGGAATGCTGCACTCTGTTCTTAATTTTGTTAAAGTTCTGCTGCTTACAAGCACAGTAAAATCCCATATCTATATTTACAGCTATGTATTCACACGATCCACAACTTAGTTAAGACGACTAAAAAAAAAATCTCATCATCCCCATAGAAACTATATAGTCCTAGTTTACAGGGGGAGAACTGAGGCACAATTAGGCAGAGATATGATCACGGCCATACATCCAACACAGGGAAAGACGAGAAGTGATGGAAAATAATTATTTGGGTTCTCCAAGATCATTTGTGCTCCCCTTCCTATCTGGCATCCATTTAAGAGCCATTCACTATGTGGGTGTTCTGCTGTCTGGCAACCATGCAGAACAGTCATTTCAGAACACATGCAAAAAAGAAAAGGCATTTATGCCAAAACCAGCACAGAATAAGTGTACTGTGAAAAGAATGAGGAACTCTTCAGGCCACATTCTGCAGTGACGTCTGTGCCGAGTCACATTCTGTATTGACTGTCTATTTATAGCATTTTTCAATACTTGCTATCCATGTAGCAACTAAGCTTGCTATAAACATGAGTGGATTTATCTCCACAAGATAGGGAAAACATCTCAATTTTTCAGGCAGGACAGTGGTGCACTAAGACTGAATCCTTTTTCCAGGGAACACAGAGAAGGTCAATGTCAAAACCACAAGCTGAACACAGATGTCCTGGGATTCGCAACTATGCTGTGAACAGCGTCAGTTTTTTGCCACCCTTCTGGATAGCCTCTTTCAAGTAGACACATGGCATTGCTTTACCAACTCCGCCGAAGCAACAGCCACCTCAGTTCAGGACCATTCTTTTGCAGGCGACAGGAATATAACCTGACAGGTTGGGGAAGAAGTGCAGAATGACTACTTTCCCATCTGGAACCAGAGGGCAAACTCAAATCTGCAGGAAAATCATCCAGGCCAGTCTGTGTCTCAGTTAATGATTTCAGATCACTGCCTGAACACATGGGACCGTTCACAATCACAGCCACTCAAGTGCTCTCACATCCCAGATCTACAGTCCTTCTACAACAATATGGTGCATAATCATTGGAAAACAGTGCAGAAGGTGTGTCACACTGAGGCACCGAATGCCACTTCCTAGGAGATCTTCCATGCAAGCAACACTGAGCCCAATGCCCCGCTGCCTGTGGGGCTCTGCCTATGAGGGCATGGTGCAGTACAAGAAGGAGGTGGCATTAACAGATAGTGTGCAGCGATAAGGAAGAAAAAACAAAAATAAACCTCTTCTCCTCAAGTAGCTTCCTGTGTGTCAAACAGAAATCTGTGCCTGAGTTATTGCAAAACCCTGCCTGCTGGTGTAACTGAAAACCTTGCAGCACTGCCTGTTCCTCTTCCACTGCCTGATACTGTATCAAGAGGGGTGTGCAACACAGGCATTTTAAGCCAGCCTGATTAGGGGGTAAGAAAAAGACCCCAAAGACACTGGTAAAAGCATACCTGCCTCCACAAGAGTAACACTCAACTAGTATTCCCTGTGCTGTCCGTTCCATTAAAAAAAAAAAAAAA
>VYZM01023265.1:195288-210113 GCA_013398915.1 Dromas ardeola
AAGCACATGGGTAAGGGCACGTGGATAGGTGGGAAGGTCAGAATTCTTTGTTTTGTCTTTTGAAAAAAGCTTCTTTATGAAGACTAGAACCTAAAGTTTTAATACTGCACAGAGAAATTCAAACCCTTCCTGGTTTTAGGAGTATATGGAACATCCCTAGGGAAACGGTGAAATGACAGCACAAGTGGAAGAAAAATAAAATATCTAAGTTGCACAATTGAAACCAGAAAGGATTTCAGAATAGCCTAAGACAAGAACGCCAAGAAGCCACAAGAAAGGAGCCCGAAAATCACAAAGTTGGCTAAAAAATAATAATAAAAAAAAAGCTTTTAAGGTCATTTTGTTGGTTTAACTTAAATGTGGCGTTTATGCGTTCTCAGATCATTATCTTATTAACACAATCTAGAAATGTACATATAGCAATAAGAACTACTACGATATGAATTGATCCCAGCTGATCAGATTTTCAGAGCTTCAGGTATCATTTGAAAGCTGGCAATAGCTGTTTTCTTTCAGAAGATGTAATCCTCTTAAATGTTAACAGCTGCTTTCCTTTGAGGACCAATTTACATTTTGTAGAAAGAAAAGTTGTTAAAGAAGCAGTAACTCACTCACTCTCCCCCTTTAAGGTACAGTCCTCTCTTAAGAAGCCCTGAAGCAAACTAGCCAGTCTCAAAATGGGTAGTGTCTACAAGCCAGCACAAAATAAAAGTTAGGCCTTCCTTATACAATAGTATAAAGCAAGTGTAAATCCCCATTTGAAACAGTTACCTAAACCTCACATTTAGAATCAAGCAGAACCCAGGACTGACTAAAGCCCTGTGTTACTTCAGAAAAAGGCATGCTTTTTTAGAGGGTTCTTTCCCTCAGCCTGTATTAGTAAACTTGGCAAATACAAATAGCCCGGTCACATATATTTTAGGCAAAATCTAATGACATACATGCCAGGTGATGATCTACAATAGTATATACAGACCGGGAGATTCAGAGTGTATTTACAGTGAAGAGCAGCAGCTGTTCACAGAAAAGTGCAGTCAAATTAAAGAGTTTCAGAAAGCCCATCTTTCCGCAGGAAACTGAAGTCAGTGATGAAGTTCAAGGGTTAACCCAAAATCCCACACTGCAGTGCCTTCCAGAGGTTGTAATTTGCTTGCCTTAGGTCACCCTTCTCCTGCAACAAAATTAAACAAATGGACTTCCTCCACGCTTGATGCACCATATGGTGCAATGTGACCTGTTCCCCCTTTAGAGAGAGACACCTTTGGTACATGAAAGTGATGTTCACTCACTCTAGAAGAGATTACAGAGGCATAAATTGCTTGAACTGGCAGCCTAAACCAAAGCATTTCCCAGTCAAGATACACTTCTTTTTTGATCCTTTTCAGAACATACTTGATTTTATATATTCTGTAGAAAATTCTCATTGAAATGACTTCTCTTTTACTCTCATTGTAACCATCTTTGATGAAATGGAGAAGAAGGGAAAGATCCCTATGTAGCAGAGCTCATTTAAAAAACAAACAGAACAACAACCACAGCTATGGGACAGCAAAAGGAACACAGGACTTGCTGCAGCCACAGTGGCAATGTGGACTGTACACCATTACAGCTACTTTGTCCTTATCAGTGTGCACCTCATTCCGCTGTGCAACGAAGTTGCAGCAAGTTGAGCTGGTAGCATAACAACTGGAAGAAGAGTAGGGAAATAACTGAACCAGAAGAATGATTTTTCAGAGAGGAAAATTGAGGGATGATGACTCTACCTACGAAGAACAAGAAAAGCCTGCAACCTACACCCATCTCTGGAAAGTAAGGTCATGGGTGTATATATAGCAAAGATCTTCAGATCACCTTCATGTGCATTTCTCTCTGCGCATGTCAGAATTGTGCTGAGCTCTTCTATCTTATATAATCAGCCCTTTTAGGGGGTAAAACACTTCTCCAGAGGGTAACGACATATTTAGCTCACAGCTGTCCAATCCGCCTGGCACACAATGGAGAACTCTAAATAAACAGAGCTGAAAAGGTAGAAAAAACCCAATTCATCTTAGCAGGGAGGGTGCATCAATTCTGACAGTTGCTGTCACTGGTAGAAAGACATTACTGAATTTAAATAGATTGACGTGTCCTTGTCCACCATCCACTCAGACTGCATTAGCAATCTTGCTTGGGAAGTAAATTAATGATGGATTAAATCAGTTTAAATTCCCCAAGGTCTAACTTGATATATGCCAAAGCATGCGCCAGAAATAAGCTTCAATTCACAAGTAAGTTATTCCTCCCTCCCTCAGGCCTTGGGAGCCTGAGATGGCTGAAAAGCTCAAGAGGCAGGCAATAGGTTACAGACCTTCCAGTAGCTGGAGGTTCAAATCCAATTTTTGATGATAGCATCACCTTGCACCCTTTCAAGGCCCTGTTGCTTTGAGGGAGAATCTTAAAGAGGACAAGTGTTCATACCTTAAAAGTATTACTGTAGTCCTCCCTAACAAGGCCAATTGGGAAGTCCTGCCCTGTACCAGGCTGTGTGGAGCCAGGGTTTGGTAAAGAAAAGCTTTAACATGAAACATGAGTGGAAAGATTCCTTTTCTTCACCGAGTGCCTCAAACACAGTTGGTGGCAGAACACTGATTATCCTAATTCTTATACCCTTACTTTTAACACAGCACTTTGGGCACTGCTACAAATGCTTACAAGATGGGAATGGCGGAAACAGTGGGGCTCAAATCTGCCCTCAGCTATACATTTCTGAATCCCAGGCTAAATCATAAAGAAAAAAAAAAAAAGAGACAGAGTAAAAAAGGAGGGTACTTAGCAACGTCCATACTGAGTGGTTTATCTAGAATGGTTGCAAGTTTTAAAATGAAGGAAAACAACAAGTAAACAGAACAGAATAAACTTTCAGCACTCTTCTCTCCCAATCCTGTTGTCCTACATTTTGACTTTGAGGTTCACTGAAATTAGAAGACACGCTGAAGGCATTCCAAAGATAACAGGAAAACACTGGAAAGGCAACATGACAAAATTGCAAATGCATCACAAATTATTCCAAAAGGATACAGAAGAGTATCATATACAACATCATCTTCAGAGTCCAGTGGCCAGAACACATTCTAGAAAATTCTACTGTTTTCTAGAGCTGCAAAAGTCAAGCCCACTGCAGATGCACTAAAGCCTTTTATCATACCAAGTCAATACTGAAAGAAAGGTTAATGAATTAACGGCAGAGTGGCTTCTGTTCCCCTGAAGTTGGGGAGACCTGCATGCTACCTCCTACCCTGGGAACAGAAACAAGCCTAAAGCTACTTTAAAACCCCACACACATATTGACAGAGTAAGTAGGAGCATCAAAAGCTCTTTGCAGGTCAGTCCCCCTCTTCCCCCTTTCCTCATGGGGACACCTGAGAAAATACTCAAGAAAAGCAGTGGCTGTGAGTTCACCCTCTAACCTTTGGCACAGAAGTCAGTCTGATGGAGCGGACTGTGCAGCTATGTCATATGGCACACAAACACTCATGCCTTCAACAGTATTCAATCCATTAAGACCACAGAATAACTCCTCTTCACTCCAGTAAGTCTATGCCATTCTCTTGGCATCAGATTACAGCTCCACCTTTTCAGCATTATTTTCACAGGAAGACTATCTACAATTCCCTCTAAGGACCTGGAAACACAGGTTTTCATAAAAATAGGCAATGCAACATCCATAAACAAAAAGACATTGTTTAAGATTTCTCCTTCAAAGCATTAAGCATTACGGCATAAATCTCACTTGACTTCATCAGAAAACGGTAAGAACATGACCCTCTTCCAGACTACATATAAATAACCAAGTAGTAGAAGATCAATGGAATTTCAGTGAAGCTATTGATTTAGTTTTTGCACACAAGCTCACAGACCATACCTAATATTTTAAGCAGAAAAATTTAAAAGAAGCACGAGTATCTTTAGAGCTGAAGAAATTAGAGATTAATATCAACTGATGAAAATATCTACATAGCCTGTTACAAAGACCTTCCAGGGTCACAGCTTTCTTCCTAAGCCATGTGGGCATGCCTGTACCATTGTCCTTTCATTTCAGAGATTCCAAGCAACAGCTATCTACATGTTCCAAAAGCACATCTCACCTCTGGGATGCGTACAATCCTAGCTGAAGTGAGATGCAAATCCTAGTTTGGAACTGATACAAGAATAGTCAGGATGTGGTCCTGTATCATCCTATACAAAATGGCTTCCCCCAGTGATAAATGTATGGTGACAAAGAAACTTTCCAACATGACTACCTGAGGTAGCTCTTGCCTCATCATGTTCACTGATACAGTTCAGGAAATGCCCAGCTCTCCCCATGCATTGTATGGGAAGATAGGGTGCTTGTCTTTAACGTGCAAAATCCAGCTGTTGCTTGCAGAGTCCTAAGCAACAACAGGTTACATCATCGAGTTCAAGTCTTTCTAGCCTTTACACAGCAGGCTATCCATAACGATGGATCAAATCCCTGATTGGGTAAGTGCAAGACATAAGATGCAGCCAACATGCTCCTGCATCTACCACGCATGTGTCAGGCTCACAGGGGAAAATTCATTTCCTTTCTCACTCTACAATGAAATTTATGTGTAACAGTTAAGCACGCAGCTGTATCATGCAGTTTAATAATAGGCTATAATGAGTGTGTGGATGGTGATGATATTACACAAGCTGTCTGTCACTCTGTAATGCCTGTACTGACTCATCAGGAGGCAGCAGTACAGGGACACTGCCTGGCTTATTCAATTATGTTCCCTCTGTTCAATGACTCTGGTTAGAGGCCTGACAGTCAAAACAATGACTACATGAAATATGCTGCATAATATACTACAGCAACTAGGAAAGCCCTTAGCTTAAATGCTGCAAGAATATTTTACAGGCATATTGAAGAACTTGAATAAGAAATTCTTCATCTCAGCTGTAAGCTTTATCCCATGCTGTAGCATAACACATCCCCCCACTAAGTGATGTAGATATAGAAGGGTCAGAGAAGCAGAACATCATCCTGAATTTAGTGCTGGTCCAGACTAACAAATGCAATGTTCTCAGCTGCACATTTACCCTAGGTGCAGGAGCACTGCCCTCTTATTATAACTTGTTTTAGTGAAACACATTTAATTGTAAGAAATTGGTGCTAGACCAGCAACACACTCACAAAAGGTATGTGAAGCAGCAAGAAGTTAGTCAAAAATTCCATTATTTAATACTTGGCTTAAGAGAGACATACTTGTGCAATGTCCACTTTAAAAAAATGTTTAAAATATTCACCACCAAAAAGTTACAAGTTAAACGTGTCACATGCCCATGGCAATGTTGCATGGTCACTGTCTATTTCCCTTTATCACCAGCAAACTGCCCTACAGCTACTCGGCACATAGTTAATGAGAATCTCCTAAGTCTTTTTCAAGAATAAATGTGCTTTGGAAAGCTTTCTTGCATACATTTGTTGTCCCATGGACAAACTGATACAGCTGATCTAAAGTTACAATTTTAAGTAGCCCTACTGTGGTTCAGTTTATTCAATTATCATTTAGTGGTTGTTATTAAATTATCTAACCACTAGTTGACCTTTTCTCTTCTTGCTAGCTCCTAAAAACTTTGATCCTATCCCTTTCCTCTGTCTATTTTCTTTCCACAGTCTACTTTGGGACAGCTCTATGACACTGTCCAATACATATTGCACAGCGAGACTTAACTGGTGTTTTCCATCAGGAGAAGTATTCTTCTCTCTCATTCATGCTCATAAAATCTAGAAGATTTGATAAAGGTAAGCTTCAGACAGTTTCATTTTTCCCCTGTTGTAGAAGGTCACATTGTTCCCCGGTCTGCTAAATTAGTTTTTGCTGTCAGACACACACTCCTCCTTCCAGACACAGCAAAAAGCCTTGTGTAAATTCTTTCTCCTCAAAATCCACATAGAAAAGCGGTAACTCCCAGGTGTACATAAAACACACTAAAACACATATTACAGCCCATTCTCAAGTCCTGCACGCTGGCATGTAATAAAACCTACATACTCTACCCATGCAAGCTAGCCCTTAAGCAGCTGGCTCACCTCTCTGCTGAACAATGGATTATTTGGGAGATAATGAATCCCAGCTGATTAAGCATGGTTCTTCACTCCTGCCTCAGTAATGTGGAACTCCACAGCTCTTCCTGTCAAACTCCAGTCTCACTGATGACCATACTAAGATTTGGAGCTCAGCATGCCCTAGTGGGTAAATAAACACCTTCTGACTTTCTCCCAAGCTCTACTACTACTTGCCTCGGTAGTAGCTAAGTCTCCCTGCAATGTCTCTTGCCTTTGAACCTCCTTAAGTGTGTGTGGTTTCGGCTAGAAGAGAGAGCAACTGAAATGAGCTGTCAATAAAAGCAGTAACTATGACCCACATAGAAGTCACAACCAACATGTCCTACAGTTCTCTAGTCATACCTGAGGTTTAGTTTCCTCTTCATCCTTATAATAGAAGAGCTGGTCCCCACGCAGCACAAACCACCGCTGCTGCCAGTTCTTCATAATGCTCCTTTGTTTCTTCAGCCAGCCACACTTCAGCACACGTTCTTGAGGGTTTGGAGAAGAAGGTCTGGAAGGAGGCCCAATCTGTTCACCCATCACCAAACTCTTTGACCGGGCTGAAAAAGCAATTACAGAGTAAATGAAACAAAGAAATAAGGATAAGAACACACAGAGAGGCTAAACAACTGTTCCATACTTCTCAGACATGGACAGACCATTACATGCCTGCTTCCTCTTTGAGAAGGTACTTGGTTTTCAGGGTGTACATTCAAGCTCATGAGAATCAAAGACAAACATCAAACTTTTGGTACTGCTCGCTCTAGCTACCTTCTAAGTGACATGATACCTCCATCAAGGCTCACGCTACCTTTCTTTGTGGCAAGTCATTACTGTCTTCCAGCTCTACATGGGAATAATGATATTGCTCTCTCATAAAGGGATATTTATCCAGTGAGGGTATGTAAGTCTGGTGACAGGGAACAGAAAAGGAGGAAGGAGAGAGCATAAGAAAATATTCTCATTCAACACACTAGCACTACTGGGGTGATTAGCCAGTGAAACCAGCTGCCACAGGAAAGACAACAAAGTGTGTGTGTGTGGGGGATTAAAAACTGAGAAAAATTCAAAAAGGGACTAGTCACATATAGATAACGTAGCTATCCAGAATAACTGAAGTCACCTCACTCTTCAGGGTTTTCTGACATTGAAGCAGAAAAACACAATGGAAATTAAAAAAAAAGACAAAATAGAAAAAAAAAAGCATGTAAATCTCAGGAAAGGTTTTAGAAGAAGAACAGAAGTCTGTTGCCCTTTCCTTCCTCTTATCCTCCCACATGCCTGCAAGTAAGAGTACTGAAGCTTTGGGCATTTAAAGCTAGTCTGGAGTACCAGATCATGATTATACATTGCAGGCAGCAAGCCAGTCCTCTAGAATGGATAGGTTAGATAACCTCGTAGGTCTTTTCCACCTCTACTTCCTTTGGATTTATGAAGTATCTTATAATAACAGTTATTTAATCTCTCATGCCATTTTCCTTCATTAATGCTAACATGATCCTGTTCCTTCCCACTTTCTACATTCAACTAACTTAAAGCACAATTTACAATTGCCCACTTGAAACAGGGCTACAGTTTACAGTCCAGTACCAGTAAATCTACATCACCGATGTCTTACATTAACACTGTAAACTGCTACAGCTAAAAAACAGGCAAGCTTCTTATTCAGGCATCCTTGATACACTACAGCTAATTCACCCTGTCACAACAAAGGACGGCCCTCTGCCTCTCAAAAGTACTGTTTTACCTCTTTTGTGTTCAGACAATTAAAACATGTGGCCTTGATGTTACCACCTCACTCTGGTTTCTGCCCCTGGTGCCTCATCACAGTGACGGAACTGACAACATATGCCAAAGAAAGAAAAATTAAGGGGAGATCATGGTTTGTGAACAAAAAATAATTTTTAAAAAAATAATAATAATAAAAAAAAAAATCACAATAGCAACATTAATCTTGATCCTATTTCTTCTGTTCCATGAAGCAAACTGCAATAGGAGAGGCAGATAAGGCACTGAGGTCAAATCTTTGTAGAGTGTCCTCAGTGTAATCCAGAGAGGGAAATCACATTGGTGTCTGTGATAAAATCTACTTTGACCTTCCCCATGACCTGGCAGTCAGGCCATCATGTTCTGCTTCATGAAGAAATATAAAAACAGCACTTTTACACGCTGAATACTTCCATCAGCAGAGGGCAGATCTGAATGGTACGACATCATCCATCACCAAAAAATCTCAATGACAGCAATCTCCACTTCTATAGTATCATATACTCCACTCCACCCCCTGGTTCAAAAATCCACTTACTTCTCCTGTAACCATTCAGCAGGCACTCAGTCTGGCCTCTGACAACTCACCAGTTTTATAGGCAGAAGGCATCATCACTTTGTTAATCTTACAACTCAGACTCAGTGAAAGCCATGTCTGGTAGGCAGAAGGGATTTATTTTTTTCCGTTTCTCTGAACTGCTAAGGAAAATTCTGCTATTCTCAACAGAACTGTGAATAACATGTTTTGCCTTGTGTGTCAATTAAGAAAAATAAGGTTTCAACCTATGACTATTTCCTTCTGTAAGAAATGGTTTTTATTTTGTTTCTAGTTTCACTTCAAAATTTAATTTAAAAGTTGAAATTTTATAAGCAGTGCTGATGCAGTATCACAGCTTTTTCAGAATCACACTTCCCTTATTTTTGGCTAAAATACCTTACTGAATTTAACCTGAGCTCATATACAGCATTAGTCCTACATTAGTGAAGTTTATCAGCAAACTTCAGATTCACTGAAGTAACCCAGCACTCCTCAATTCTGATTATTTTTATACGGCCAAAACAATTAAAAAAAAATCTCAATATAGAACTCACTTAAAATCAGGCTTTGATATATCCAGGCTTATTCTCTAAGTTTACTCACTGTAGTCTGAGCTATCACAGACAGGGATTTTCATTCCAGCAAAATATATAAAGAACTGCTTTTCACAATAAAATTTAAGATCCTTATGCCTTAATACATCCCTTTCTGGCAACACAGTGCCCTCTAGCAGACGATTACGAAAAATACCAGAACAACTTCATCTCCTCTTCCCGTCCCCCACCACTGCCAAAAAACAGAGGATCCTATTTCATATACCTGTAGTAAGAAAACAGACTTTTCACATTTAAATCTCTATTGCAGAGGCCCATAAGGATCTAGTTGAAGGAACTACCTCTGCCTCATCCAAGGCCACGTTTTGCCACAAGGACCAAACTATGATCTGCCTTAGACTGTCCTGGGTTCCTTTCTACATTCATGTTACAACATATGTTATTACAAGAACAAATATCCCAATAATTTGCTTTTCCAAATGGAACTATAATGTTTCTAAGGCAACATCTTGGCTATTAACCTAACCAATTAGTCTAATAATTCCAAAATCCATACTTCAGTATAAGCACCTCAATCATTTCCACACTGAAGCACTTCAGCACTCTCCAGATTACGCGTGCAACTCCCAGCATTTTCCAGTTTTCCTGACTTGCATATAGTTATATAAACCCTCTCCTACTTCCTCCCCCCCTACCCCAAGAGAAATTAGATTTTAGATTTATTTAACTGGAAACCTACCACCTTTATTTTAGCATTTATATTGACACAGACCTCACAAAAGACAAACATCCACCTTTGGAATAATCCAACGTACGTTATCTCACATTTCCCCTCACACACCTTTTGGTGTTATTTGTACAGCTCTACCTAGTAATTATTTATTATAGTGAAGAGTTATGGCTTTTGTGATCGGTCACTGGAGAATGTATATCTTCATATTTTTATTTTAAGCAGCACCATGTCTTAGTCAATTGCTACGGTTGTTAATTCTTCATGCTGTCTTAGCTTTCCATTTCCTTAGAGTTTCTAGTCGTGACTGTAATAGTTAATTTCATTAGGGAGATACTTAGCAACCTCATCTGTAAGTCAACAACATGGATCAGATAGAAATTTTTAGAAGGAGGAATTATTTATGGCTATTAACAGCATTGATGTTTATATTGCATGCTTCACAGAATACAATAATTGCATAGAGGTCAGATGAAAACTTTCACAGATGACCACAGCCTGCCTTTAAAGCAGCAGGTATCTCATACTACTGGGATCAAAACATCTGCTTTGACAATCTGATCGAGTACCTCAAGCCCCTGATTCTTAATGGTAGATATATATTCCTAGTGCTCAACTATTTAACAGAATTATGGAATCAGCAGAGCATAAGGAAGAAAACAAATCAATAAATCAGACTCAGCAAGAACTCAGCAAATACTTTACATGCTCTAGAGTTCTGATCCAGTAATGCCTTTTCAATAACACCACACAGCTTGGTTTTGCTCTTCACATTTTCATTAATTGATTATTGATTCAGCCATATACATAAGTTCTAAACAGAAATCAATGTAGAAAGGATTTCAAGCTCTCCTTGGAAAAAGGTATAGGATTCACTTGCATAGTGCAGCAGTACTGAAGTGCCAAGAACAGGATATACCCACTCAGAAGCAGGGAAACAAAGCAATTACAGCACACCTTGGAAATATTCCTGTGGCTGGAAGTGGCACTGGCATATGTAAATTCTTAGATCTAGATGAAAATGGGAGGAGGAATACGAGCAGAGGTAGTGGGGTGATGATCAATGCCCATTGTAAAAATGCCTGGACTACACTAAATAAACTTCCCATCCAAAATCTCACACTTGGTTGCAATAGTAACACACTTGGTCTTTAATAGTAAACTCAAAGATTATCCTAAGGAGTTGAGGGACAAAATCGGATGGAGCCACACTGTCATTCCTTACAGAGGTAGCAATCCCTATCCCCATCCCAACTCAGCCCTGGCTAAAGCTACTCTTTCTCCATTTCTCCTCCTTGCCCCATTAATGGAGCACCACATACTCCTACAAGAGTTTCTCCGCAACTCAGACCTGCCCCCAAGCAGTATACACATTCCTGTTTTCTGTTCACATCTATTTTCCACCTTAAGCACATACATAACAGAGACAACTTCTTCCCTTCCCTGTCCATACCATCCCCCCTTCCTGAGCTCAATCCTGCCTGGCAACATTATACAATCTCTTCTGCTCTCCTCCTGCTCACAGCTCTGAACACCACTACAGATTTGAGCAATCCATAAGTACCTACTTAAATCAGGGATGTGGAAATCAATCAAGTCAACGCAATTCAATATCAATTAAAGTTGTAATCTTTTGAAATTTCATAGGCAGTTAGTTTAAATCAATATAGCCATTATAATTGATTCTGGCTGACAAACTGTCCTACAATGAAGGCACTTTGCTCTAGTGTTTCTTCAGTCTAATGACATTGTGACAATATGTATTATTTCTGATTCAGTTTTTGTTTAAAATACTAGCCACAAAGCGAAGTGGTTTCACATACTATAAACAATATTCTCAGTTGTTTTATTTAATTCAAACTTTGCCTGAAAAATGGATGTACTGAAAACACAAGAGTCATATGCCTTAGAGATACTGCATTTCCTTTCATCAAATTGTAGGAAATAAAATACTTGGTTTAGATTCGTTTTCTGTGTTCATTACACATCTGTGTTTGAGTTTGGATTTGATTGCTAAGATACCACAGCCAGTAAGCACAAATGAAACCAAGACACTTCCTCAACACAATCTGATAATTTAGCACCTTGAAACACAATAAGCAAAAAAATCAAAGGCAGAATGTCCGAAGTGGCTGGTGATAAGATGTGTTTAGGCAACCAGAAGGATATCAGCTACAAAAGACTGGCAAGGGGTTTTAGTTCCCTCAAGTCAAACAGAGTAGCAATCTGTACAGAAACAAATGGGTGCTACACAGCCACGTGCCTGCTCACATTTTGTGACCTGGAGGACACTTACACATTCAGAAACACTAACGTAAGAGCAGGTTGTGCTCCATTACTTCTATTCAATAAAGCTACACCTGTTTGTCTAGTAACCTGCATTTTCTGCAATGGTTGGGATACCAGACCGCATGTGCCAAAGTAGGGAGCCTTGCCAAGAAAAGATTCTGTCAGTCTGAAGAAATGATCTGTTTGCACGAATATTTACTTGATATTATTAAGTTCCTGCAAGAACAACCGTGTTCCCAAAGGCCACTTCATAGATCTGAAATCCAACATAAACTATTACAATTTCAGTCCCAGACTAGAGATGACTCATGTTAGAAACTGGCTACATATACAGGGTAAAATACCTTTCAGTCCTTACCTGAAAGCCAGAAACTTTGGTTATAGATATTTACCTATAGGTAAGCCACATTCTGTTTAAAAACAAAAATCAAAACCAAACAAACAAAAAAAACCCCACACCAACCACACAGACAGCCTTTTGAGCAGAAAGTGCAGAGATGGATGAAGGAAGATCTGAATAGCAAGGGAATAAGTAAAAAGTGCATTTCAGCTACAGAGCACAGCTATGGCCAAAGAATTTGAGCCAGTCTGAAGGGCTCCGACAAGAAATAAACTATACACTGCAGCAGAAGATGCAGCAATTACCCCAGAAAAGAGCCCAAATGGATTGGGAAACTAGATTTGTTCATGAAGGAACACCCTGTCTCCAGAACACAGGTTCATCCCCTCTCAGAACTCCTAAGAACAAAAGCTGAGGGTTCTGCTTTCAAGACTTCTGCTATTTTATAACGGTTGTTATCTCTTTTGCACTGCCAGATCAGTCAGTGCTCTTTCACTGGCAAAAGGGAAAGAGATGGGAACTGCACATGCACCAAGGATTTCTGAAGAATGAAACTAGACTGCATACATTCTCCATACCAGCATGTTTTAAGGGTGGGCATGCTGACAGTACCTGGCAGAATGGGAGGCAAGATTTCCTGCTAGCTAGCAGGTTAGCAACACTCGAACAACACTGTTGGACTACACATACTGCATCCAGCACTGAAAGCTGCGTAGCCCTGCCATGCCGTAAGCTCAGGCACAGCAACGCACATTTAAAGTTGCCTATAGCCTTTCTAGAGCCATCAGATGTGCATCAGTCTTCCATAAGCATACAGCATTTCCTTCATAGAACACCTAGAAAAGCCATGCCTGTTTTTTACCAACAGTACAGCATTTACAGAACATGGTCAGAGCCAAGAGGCAAAAATACACTAATTTGAGGACAGTTGCTTCCTGAGTGGCATCAAGAAATTAATCTTGGTCTTCTTTGCAACATCCAAGATAGCAGCCATGACCTTTCACCACCTTAAAAATGGTACAGTCAGCTCTGTATAAGGCATGTTCTAAATCAGAAAAATAATTTTATACCTCAGTGGCCTGTGCAATGTGACTATAAAAGCCACTTTATTGATCAGAGTTACTTTACAAAAGTACGCAGGTAGCGCACCTAAACAAGGCAGTGGAGGGGATGAGGCTGAAGAAATACAAGAATCAGCTTCAATCTTATTTATCTTTTAGAATGACATAAAGGTTCAAGACTTCTGTGAAACATGCTAACAGATGACTTGGTAGTGTCTTGTCTTTATTGAATCAAAGAACACACTACAGTAGCACATACTGATATATATTAATGCAGGGCTTTTCCACAAGTCAAGGAAAACTTATGTCTATTTGATAATTAATGCAACCCACCCCACACAATGAAAAAAACCCCACATAGTCAGTGGGATACTTTAGCCCTTTACTCCTGAAGAACAATTTACATTTGTCTTCAAACTATTGTTACAAATTCACAGCCTCTTGGACTCCAGAGCTGGTAAGAATTTTGGCAATCCATTGCTGCTATCACACAGGTAAAGGGGCATTGGTTTGTTGGTTGACATTTCACTCCAGCTCTGGAGACCTCATTGACCTCTGGAGACCTTTGACCTATTGTACAAAGAAGTCCCAGTCTTATTTTGCTGTCACTAGCAGCAAGAAGGTCAGCAGGTCTCAACTCCACAGACCAGTCATTTAAAGAGTTTAACCTTGTATTTTCAAAAGCATTTGAATTACTGCCCGAGGTTGAGGGAATATGTGGGGGGTTTGGCACTTGTTAATGAATAAACCTAAAATTCTGCAGGTAACCTGCCGCCAGCTGTTCACAAGAGTGCCCTGTAAGTACACAAAGCCATGCCAGTCTTATCAAACCCTGGCACCAGATAATGGATAAGTGCCAAGAAGGCTTGCTTCTTTCTGCTACAATAAATTGACCTACTGATTTACCACCTTGTAAAGTGAAATACTTCGTTCTAAAAAACACAATGTATTGTGGGAAACCACTGAGAACCGTCAGTCTTCAGATGAGGTAACCTGCATCTTCTGTGTGGAACTGGGGAATTTGCTAGGTCTATATTACAAACTAGTACAGCACGCTGGGTGTAGGGTGGAACAAGTAGGGAGGAACAGCTGGTACCACAGACACACCATCTACACAACACTTAGTGATTTTATTTGGATTGACCATAGAAGCACACTGCAAGCTATTTAGCATAGTTTTCTCCACGTCAATGAATATAAACACAAAAGGCAAGAATAATGAGGTAATACTCTCTATTCTTGAGGCAAGGTTAGAGAGCGACAAGCTCCAAGAATTGAACACTAATCACTCACATAATACTCACATGCTTCATGTATTTGTGAAGTACTGAAAGGGATACACAGAAGCTAGCGGGCCAGTCCATTATAGATTTACGCTAAGCTACACCAATAGAATGGAGATTCAGCTCAGCTTCATTACCAAGAGAGATTCATTTGGGGGGGGGGGGGGGG
>VYZM01023265.1:219237-245461 GCA_013398915.1 Dromas ardeola
CCCGGCCCCGGCCCCGGCCCCGGCCACCGCCCCGCGCATCGCCGCGCCCGCCGCTCTCCGCTCCAGCGCCACTTCACTCCCGGCTCTGGCTCGGGGGCGACGCTTCACATGGGGCTAAATAAACCCTAATGCATTATTTATCCGGCCTCGAATTAATTCCCATCCAAACTAGGCATTAAGTGCCCCGGTAATTACTGTCGATAAATCACTAGTACGCAGACACGAGGGCTGGACCTGGCTCCTTCTGCTAATTGGCCGTGCATCAGTGTTATTAATATGCCTCTTTCAGGGAGCAGCGCTGATCCCGTACTCCCCCGCAGTATCTTTCTCCGGTCGCACTCAACAGACGCCTTGACTCGACAAGGATCAGATGAGGAGCTGAATCTTCTCTCCAAGCCCGAGCCAGGGGGGGAAAAAGGGCACAAAGCACACGCCGAGAAGCTTGCGCATCTGATAAGGTTGTGCGTTAGCAGAAATACCAAGTGCGCTGGTTCAGAGAGCAGCGGCGTGCAGGGCTGCCTGCTGAGCGCTGCATCCCTCCCGGGAGGGTATGCCGGTGGGAGCCGGGCAGCTGAGAAACGACCCACTGCTCTCTGCAAGGAAGAAAAATCTCTCTTGCCTGCACTGACAGCCTGGCAGGATGCGCACAGGGGAATGCCATCACTCCGTTTTAGCACCTATCATTTTCATTTGTACTCCTTGCTAAGCTCTCCCTCACCCCTTCCTTGGGGGGTGGAGGGGAGTTCAAAGTCTGCAGTCAGTAACGGAGGGAGGAAAGGACAAACATTTGATGAAATAGTTAGATATTATTAAATAGTATCTATAAACTATAAATAGATACTTGGATGAAAACTAAATCTGAGTAATTTACACATCCTGCACCTGGGCTGCTCTTAGCACAACCTCCTTCCTCACCATCCCCATCTGCCTAGCAGGTCCTTCTGCAGCGTAGAAAAGGGGGTAAATATCTCCCTAGCAATGTGGATGCCCTGCAGTATCACCCTGCAGGTTTGTATTGCTGAGTTGCATTGACAAAAAGCATCTGAGATTGGCAGCTTCCTCCTCTGCCAAGAAGATCCACCATATCTTGGATACTGAATACTGGCCATCAAGTCATATCTCCAACAGTAGAAGAGGTTCTCTGGTGCTTTGCAGAGGCTGTACTTCTCAGCATGCGGGCTGCAGCAATGGCTAAGGTGGTTTGGACCTTTAGCTGCTGGTGGAACCAGCTGCTTAGAAGTGATTGTAAATCTTTGAGTTCATGGTGGCTGTGTCAGCCAAGATTTACACACTTGTAAATGAGGCTAGAAGTGGGATCTGAACTGTTGTCTCTTCTGAATACACAGGCTCCTGCAGTTATCTCCCCACTAATGATCTGTATTAGCTGGGCTCCAGCACAGTGAAGCGCAGCTAACTGGTGATCCTTTTGGCCAACAAGCTTAGCAAGCGACCCGATACTGTGGTTAACCAGCAAGAGCATCAGCAGAGGGAAATTATGCTTCTGCCTTTTTGCCCAACACAGTCCCTGGGTCAAAAATACATTCTTAACAACCATTTAAATGGAACTCTTTCTCTCTCCATATTTTTAGCATTTCTTGTCTGCTTTGATGCTGTTTATACACGTCATTTTGCAGTTTGAGCAGGAAGCCAAAAGGTGTGTACAGTAAAACATGACAAGAGATAAAGTTAACTGAACTTTTAACCTCATGGGAAACATGGGACACGTCATCTTGTGAAGTTATTTCCCATGAAAGCTTGGTTTCCTCTCTGGGGAAAGACATTATATAGGGACCTATATAAATAATTATCATGTTCATGGGTAAAATAAAAACATTCAAACACATAACAGTGAAGTTCAACACTGTATGCTAACTTTGAAGGTTTTCTGGTTAAATAAAAAAGTACTCAGTGCAAACAAAAATATTCAATTTGATCCTGTTTGAAATGTTTTGCTTTGATTTAAACATTTTCAGTCATTCTTAAAGCAAGTTTCAAAAGAGAAACATCATTTAAATGATTTTTTTTAAAGTTAGAAGTTTCCCATTTTTTTCCCTAGCTTAAACACAATAAATTCAGGCCTGAATTTCTCAGATGTACTCTTTGGGGCAAATAAACTATTTTTCAGGGGGAAAAAAATAAGCTATAAAAAAATGCCAGCTAAGAGAAAAAAAACCCAATCACCTCCAGCTAGTTGTTCCCATGCTGGCTGCAGTGCTTTGGTCTGACAATTTAAAGAAGTACTTTCTGAAAGAAACACTGAGAATAGGTCCAATAGAAAGGTAGCCTAGCAAGTGTCTAGAAGGAACCAGACCATATGGGAATGTTTTATCTCAGAAGCTTGTGTACTGAACTACTTAGACTGAGCAGGGTAATTAGGACAACATATCTCAATGGTGTGTATTTACCTTGATTCTCCTGTGGGTTTTCCAGCCCCTTTCCATTCCCCAGTTAGCTTCTCAGGGTGTGTGTTCCTCAGCTGTACCAACTCCACAAAAGCACATCCCACAAGGTCCCTACCTGTGGAGCAGGGCTGGGAATGCACTTTATCTGTAGCCCAAGTCAGCTCTTCACCTCCATCTGTCCCACACCACTGCCAGCTGCCCCTTCAACACATACACCTGGCAAGAAGATTTTTGAACATATACCCTTCTATTTACATAGGGGCTTTTTATAAGGTGACAGAGCTCAGAATAGTCCGTGGTGATGCAGGAGGGGACAAAAAGTTGAGTAATGGCTGATTTAGCTTATTCTCCCTACATCAAGTTTTGTCTGACTCAGATGCTGCTTCCAAATGGCAATGGTATTGACGACTTTAATTGCTTGTGCAGGACAGTAATTGCAATCTGAAGAGTACATAATTTAAGTATACTGAAGTTCATCTGGCAGTTCATATAGGGACAATTATTTCAGTGCAGTAATTTTACTTAAAGGAAAGGATTGTAAAGATGTGAAGAATGAGGAATAATCTGTGAAAGTTTTACTTTCACTGTGTTTGCATCAGGTCTCTTCCTGAATACGCAGTCATGAGGAAGATAAACAGGATACTGATTTAGCCCAGCCCAACCAGGGATATATTAGCCCCATATTTCATTGCTAAATAAAAGTTGGTAAGTACAGCAGTAGCAAAACTGAGGAAAACAGAGACACAGTTCTCTGAGACCAGATCTCCTCTCTCACCTAGCAAAGGTATCCTTGAGGGGAGTTTGAAAATACCCTGATTAGAGAATTTAGACAGAAATGCCACAAAAGTCATGTGGGCAGGCTCCTCAGCTTGAGACTACCTGAAGTTGTATGCACTCAGCACACAGACTGACTTCTTGCACCAGCAATTCTGAGTAATGCCTGCTTGCTACTTCGGAACACAACTTGTCTGTGTCCTTGCAACTTAAGCCTGGGGTTACGATACTAGAAAAATTCTTACATAGAAGTGCAGAAGGAGTTGCAGTGGAGGCACAGCAAGCAGTAGAGTTGTTCTTACACCTAAGCACGCTCTCCAAAGACTACAGAAACCTATGTTGTGGCCCTAAATTGCATAAATAGCCTTAACAGCCCATATCAACCTCACCTGGCCACCACCCTCTGCCCATAGGCCCAGGAGCTCTATTTAAGCCCAGGCTTGCAGATTTGCTTCCAGTCTGAGCTATCTTGTAGGGATATTGGTTTCTAGCTTAGCTATACTGCTGTATGGGTCTGAACTATGACTCATGGACTATTTTCTCAGCTTGACCTTGAATCTACCTTGTTGCTGTGGATCTACCTAGTAGTTACTGGATTGTGTCTGATACTGGTAAGCTTCATCCAATGTAATTCTGACTATGAGCTGCAGGTGGTTTTCCTGGCTTGACCCTAGATCTGCTTCATCATCATGAATGTGTTTGATCTGGACTCCTGATTGAACCTGACCACCACTTCTAAGTCTTCCCTTCTTACTTAAGTACTCTGGGGACTATGTTCTACCCTGGTGTGCTGTCCCTCCTTTTCCCTTAGGAGCAAATGGCCATTGCTGGTCATCTGATTCCAGAGCTAGGCTAAAAGTGGCCTAATTTAGCAGGCTTCTCAGAGAAACTCAGGAAGCTGCTTGGCTGTAGGAAGTAAGACTTCTATGACTGACTGATCTGAGGTAAGAGGGGCATTCCTGATGGCTTGAGATACCAATGTCAAGGTATGTACCACTTGTTGGAAATCACTGCTCTCATGGTTATATCTCTCTGCTTGTCCAAATCCAGAATGGCAGTCTATCATAGAGCACTAAGCATCTACAAGGCTAGCAAACAGAAATCAGCTGACTAACCAAGTACTAGAGAAGCACTACTATCTGTCTCTTATGTGAATCTAAAAATAAATGTGCTCATTAATTATCTGCTGCCTGTTTGGAATGTGGAAAAACTCTTCTGTATGTCACAAGTGTTTACCACTGACTGCTAAGCACATGTAATAAAGGAAGGTGATCTGGCCTAGGGATTAGAAAATTTAAGGAGAGCAGCAAGGCGTGGCCTCCAGCCTTAATACTAACTGATTTCCCATGGCTACAAGCAAGATATTCAGTCCCAGGTCCCATCCATCTTCATGCAGTATTTTGAGACCTGGGATTGGCAAGTGCTATCTAAGTGCAGTGGATGATAATGATAATAAGTTACTGCAGCAGGGACACTCACAGAAGATATGATTCATCTGTTGGCGCCAAGGCTGATGGCTGGAGGCTATGAAACATGTCGGATGCTTGAGACGGAACAGTGTGTGGGCCAGTGAAGTTGCTGAATCTCGGAGGGGGGGATTGAATGGATTTCTGTTTCCCCAGGCTGCACACACAGCATGCTGTCACCTACCAATTATTACATGGCATATCCTTTTTTCCTCCTCCTCATCTTCTGCTTCCATATGCAGGCCAAGGACTTGTTGTAACTAGCTGATTGATATATTTTTTTACTCATCAGCAAGATGCATCTGGATCAAAGCCCAGGATCTAATCACCCCGGACTTTGGCACCACTGAAATCCAGATCCAGTTTATTTAGATTGCAACTTTGGTTAAAATCTGTTGTCATATGGTGTAAAATGGAGTTGATGAAAAAGGGTCCAAAGAAACAAGAAGGACCATGGTGTGCATTTTGAGATCAATAACTGCAGCAGTATTGCCTCTGCAAGGCAAGCTAGAATAATTATATATCCAGGAACTGTGGGAATTCTTCTGAAGAATATTGGACATAAAATGACAACTTTTCAAGTGTCTAATGACCAGAAGGAATTACAGTTTGATAGGACCCTTGCTTCCAGGCTAAGTGATCACCAGTTCAAACATCTTGATCATGATGCTACTGATTTTCCAGGTGAAAAGGACCACTAGCCTTTCAGCTACCAGTAACCAGTGGTTTTACTGGCAGTCTTAGGAGATATAGCAAGAAATACTTGGACCATGACCAGTAAGCTGATGATGCAGTATAGAGAAGGCTGTGCAGATTCTCTAGAGCAGCTCTGAAAACTGGAAGCTCAAAGGTATTTTTGATAAAAATGAATAGGTCAGGAAAAACTTTAGTTCAGAGATTATCTAAGGCCTAGAGATAAGAAATGGAGCAATTTCTTTAGGTTTGGCTGAAAATTAAGAAAATGCGTAAGCCTAATGGCATCTTGGGCTTCCCAGGGGTAATGCTTCCCGGAGGAGGCAGTGAATATGCCAAACACATCGAGACTACTAAGAGAGGACAGAACTATGATCTCATGGAATTACATTCAGGAATGAGGGGTAAGGTGGAGACTGTAAACAAGAATAATTTTGACTGCTTTGCAGAGCGAAACTAGGCAATTTCCAGGTATCTCTTCCCATCTAGTCGTGTTCCACAAATAGGTCAGGGGTAACTCATCTTTCATTTCAGAATGTAAGAGTGAATCTCTAGAGACCAGCTGCAGCTTGAGAGAAGCCTATAACACAGCTATCATAGACTTCAGTGGGGTGAGAAACTTACCAAGTAGACATACTGCTGGCAGCCAAAGATGACTTTAATTTTTTTCTCCCTTGCAGTGATAAGCATGCACAAAGCGTGCCTATATTCCTGCAAGATCTCTCCTACTACTGTACCAAATACCTGAAAATCATTTGACTTTATTCAGAAGAGTGCCCCTTGAGTAGGCAGAATAGGTATTTTACTTAAGTGACCTGCAAAAGCAATTTAAGAATTGTATGTTATTCTTCATAGTAGACAAAGAAAGCCCGGCTTGGTACTTTATTTCCCTTTTTTGTTTATACTTGACAAACATCAAAGATGTTGATGTGCCTTTCTGGTTTTGTTGTAAACAGTGGTCTCTGACCATGCCTAGGGTATGCATTATACCAATGAGAAGCAAAATCTTTAACAGAAATTTCTGACTTCCAAGAAGTTATTAGGCAGTGCAACTAAAGAAGTGACAAAAGAAAGGCTTGACAATTCTGGATGATCTGATAAAGATTTCAAACTTTGTTTTGGGATGCACCTTCATACAGTGGAGACAGGCAAGACTTAGATTATGAACATAAGAATTTTCTTAAAAACAACAAATCTCTTATAAATCCAAAGATTCTAGACTTCTCTAAACTTTATAAACAGTGAGACAAAGCATGTTTGTAGTTCTTATTTAATTTTGTAAATCTTATGTTCTGTTCTAACCTTTGTGGTATCGTCCTTATTACACCAAAGGCAGCAGCAGGAATGGAGATTATATGCCCCCTTCAATACCAGAAATTCTCTTGCAGTATTCCTAAATATGTCTGCATGCAATGTTTTCTTTAGTAATGAAGGCAAACATAGGGTTACTGAGACAAGGTGGCTCCAAGTATTGCATCTCATTTGCCTTTCACAGGGTAAGGAGATAAAGTACATATAGAATGTATACTAGTTGTATGGACAACCAGTACCTATCTTAAATTTGTGCCTAGATGATTGCTTTATTAATGAAGCAGACAGAAATCTTTTTACCTTCTGTAATATCTACTGGAGACACCCAAGGGCAGATCAGAGACTTAGAATTATTTGTTTCTGCTCCGTACAAGATCTAATAGATATTTTCCAATCTGGAATAGAATGTCAATGACACTGGAACTTGTGTCTCATAGCCAGATAAAATACCGAGTAACATAATTAAGGTAAATACAAATAAATTGTTCCCAAATTGTACTTGTCTTGACATCTTTTTCACATCTGAATAAGGGCTACTGAGGTGGTTGAGGATGAGGGCACATCACCTAAAAGGAAGGTTTGAGGGAGACAGACTTGTTTAATCTGTCGAAGAGGCTAATGGGGGATCTAATAGCAACCCACAACTAGTTAAAGGACAGTTTCAAATACTATGAAACCAAACACTTCCTGGTAGTAGCAGATGCTAAACCAAAAAGCAATGCACCCAGGTTTCAGCTTAGAAACTCAGACTGGAGCATAGGAAAAACTTTTTCACCAGGAGGGTGGTGCAGCACTGGGGCAGATACCCACAGAGCACGTGAGATCTCAGTCTTCAGAGGTTTTCAACATGGCTGGATTAGAATGGATCAGAAATTATTGGAGTAGTTCATGCTGTTTGGATTATGTAAGCAAAGCATAGAGCCTCAAACTTCAAAGGAAGCTACATGACCAAGTCCCAGTTAACTGTGCTTCCAGCCCAGGTCTCTGATTCCAATTGTGTTATCTACGCAGTTATGCCTCCACATGTATCTTGACATCAGTCTGCTCTTGCTCAGCTCTCCCAACAGAATTTGTCTGTTTGAGTTTCTCTGACATTCTTGGGACAGGTGGAATGTGAAAGCCTGGAGAGATTACTGATTTTTTTGCTCATTCATCTGTTCCTCTACACTTGCAGACTTCCCTACACTTTTGAGAACAGTAACAGCAATATATCCTTTAGTCAGGAGCTGCAGGACCTCATGAATAAGCTGCATTAAAACATGGCAACCTGGGCAGTCACTTATCCTATCTGTCATCTATGTGCCTAAAAGAAATGAGGTCCTTGATTCAGAGAGGAGATACAGAAATGCATTATTTAAAACTTAAATGCTATCTCTGTAGAACAAATTTTTTTTTCTTTTAGTGGCAGGAACCAAAGAGCAGCGCATGCATATTTTAGACACTGGGGCCTGAGGCTGGCATCCCCAGGAATGTATCTCCTCCTGCTGTCTCAGGGAAAAATATAGTCATTTAGGCAGATCTGATTCAAAATGAAACTAGGGTGAAAACTGGAGGCTAGGTGAAAAATGAAGGGAGCTAAAAATTTCAGATGTGCTGTTATTTTAACACTGAACCATTTTTCTTCTGTTTCAAATAATTCTAAGCAGAGTGAGACACATTAATTAAATTAGAGTTCTAATTATTAATGACTTCTGGACTTGGGTTTTGGAGGCCCAGGTAATATCTGTGGCTCTGCCACTGGCTGGCAACGTGTCCCTGGGTATGTCACTTCAATTCTTAATGTCTGTTTCCAGCCTGTGCAATGGAGATTGTAGTACTGTCCTCTCTGATAAACTTTTCAAGATGTATGGAAGAAAAATTCCCTATAAAATGGGTTTAATATAAGCAATATTAGTTATTAAGCAAAAATGTGACCTGAAAATTTCTTCCTGCAGTTTTGGATCAAAATGTAACAGAAAAATGTGAAAAGCATTTTTGTTGTGTTTTTTTTTTTTAAATAATGTCAGCATTCCTGGGGTTGGGAGGGGATAATTTAGGGATCATAGTCTTTTAAAATCAGAATTCAGTTTAGAGCAGATATAGTCCTAATAAAAGTGGTCTGAATTTTGGTAATCGGCATCTCATTTATAAGGATACCTGTTTCCTGGAAGGTGACGAATACTTCTTCCCTTTCCTTGTCCCAGTGTTAATGTATGGAGCAGACTTATTTGGACTATCCAACTGTGTGTATTTATACAAATGTCTTCTCAGACATGATCTCCTGTGAAGGTTGTCTGCTCATAGCAGCTGCAATGTAATGAGTCTGCATAGAAATACTTCATTTGAAAAACAAAAATTTGTAGCACCAAAACCCCCCCTATGGTTCTAAATCCTTAGTAAGACAGTTCCTGAATTTGTGTTCCTGCAGGGAATTTACAGCTTGGGGAAAAAAACACAAGTACTGAAAAGCTCTATATTACTGGATTTACAGAGACAGAACTAAAATGTTCATTACAGTTGTACGAATAGGATATTTTTTTTTTTTGTTTAAAAGAAACCAAATAACCCTCTAAAAATTATTTACTCCCCACAAATGACACTTGTCTCAGGATATTCTGTTTTATGTTATCCTTCATTTAGCCTTACTAATATCTTTGTTAACTGTTTAAATGAAAATTTATTTTCAGAATAAAAAAAAGCCTTTTCAAAACAAAAGATCAACCAGTTTAATTCTGAAAGTATAGGAAAAACCCTCTTCTATTAAATACCCCTTATTTTTTCCCTTGCCAAAGCTAACCCAGTTTACGAGTAATTTTCTTCCCCCCAAAGGTCCATTCGTCATTCACAGTTTTTTATCTGCTCTGCTACATGCTGACATCTCTATAATCTGTGCCCCTAGAGTGAGAGGGCCAACGTACACCACTGTTTTCCAAGTGGCTTCTCTGCTGGGTGCCCAACTGAAACCTTTCCATTCCAGAGGCTGCTGGGAATATGAAAATGTAATCCTATAAATCCTCAAATTGCTGAAAGTAAATAAACAGGAAAGTAAGTCCTCGTATTTTGTGCTGTGATACTCGCCTGTCTCATTATTTAAGGTGGACTGAGGAAAATGTAAACTGCAATTACAACATGAAAATGACCTGTATACCTGCAGTTATATATGATTTCTGCTACCTCACGTTAACAGCAGGCCTTGAAAGCTCTTCTGTTGTACTGCCACCTGGTGACGCTCGGAGAGGAAGGTGCCAACACAAAAGACGCTCAGAATTAAGACTGCCCACGTTACTGCTGAGACACACAAACCAGGTAATCTCTGGAGCTCGGGCAGAGGCTAAAAGGCTGTAAGATATATTTTCATATTTATGGTCTGTATGGACAAAATATGTGCGTGGGAAACAAAGAGCTCTGAATATCTCTGGCAGGAATGCCTATATTGGGCAAATGCAGGCTGTTTGAATTTTTCATCTTTATTCTCATCTCATTTGAGTTAAAAAGAAAAAAAAAAAAGAAAAAAAGTTTAATGGAAATGAAAAAGGGTAAGACCTTAAATAGAAATAAAAATACTACTAGAGCCTGGCTTGTCTACATCAAGTATTTAGTCATACACTTGTCATCTGTGCTTTCAGGACAACTTTCAAGATGGATCCCATCTCTAAGCTATTCCTACAGTTATGCAGAAAAAAAACCCAAGCCACGGGACTGACTTTAGCCAATTTTTTTTGCACTGGTAACTCTGCCAATGGTCTGAACATGGGTTCTGGTACCAGTTTGTTGCTATGTAGTTGGCATGAAGGGGACAAACCTTACAGATTACATCCTGAATTTATGTTGTTCCCAAACTTTTACAAGGTAGGCTTCTGTTTCCTTCAAGTTAGGGGCATCTGCAAGTTCCTCTAAGCATTGTGTAGTGACCAATGCACTGAGATACAAAAAATTATTTAAATTTCACCTCATGACTGGTGTCTGTTTTTTAGGCAGCTTAACAACTTTTATTACTGAATAAGCCTTCTTAGACCTCCATGTGAAGCCTGCCATTCACATTTCCCTGCTTACAGAGAGGCAATTCTTCCAGGCAGAGACAGCCCTAGAGACCCTGTGTCTGAACTGGCATCCTAACATGCAGCCTTCCAGAAGGAATTTGCTGGTTTGACAGCTCTGACCCACTGCTCTCCAGCCCTGGAAAGGTATTACAGCAAAAGGGACTCATATCTGACACACAGCCGCTGAGGAGCCTGTTGCACTTCCATCTTGTGGTGAGCCTCTCTGCAAGGTAACTACTGCATTCTTTTACCAGTTCCTCCTTTACTCCATGTGGTAGCAGCCTTTGCTTCAAGTTTGAAAGCTACGCTTTCAAGTTCTGCTGAATACACTGAGCTCACAAATGATCATGCAGATAATGACTAGTTTCTTGTTGCTCTACTTCGCTTTTTTCAATTAAGTATTTCTACACGTTTAGTGCTAGGGTTTAATTTCAAGTCTAATATGACCTCTTTACTGAGCAGTGGCAGCAGTTTTGTGTATCCTTATAGCACAAAATAAAACATTAATGTAGAATCTGGTTATAAATTAAGTAGAGATTAAGGAGATTTTTCTTATTATTTACCAGCCTAAACCAGAGTCATCTGAACACCCTAAAAGCAGTCTTTTTCTGGGGAAGGGGAGAGGGGGGTGGTGGTGGGGGAGGAAACTACAGTCCCAGGGGAAGCTACTCAGCTTCAAGAATTGTTTTTTAAACGAGGGCATACCAGGCAGCAAAACTACTGCTTTTGTCCCCATTCTAGTTTGGGGGACTAGTTTGTCCCCATTCATTCTGTGTGGAATTTTGTATGACATGACAAAAGCTAGTAACCAAATGCAATTGGAGTATTAGTTCTTTGAATAAGGAATTAAAAAGAGTGGAAGATACATGACCCTAGTTCAAAGAGCTAAAAGAATGTTTGTAGAAAAGCTAGGTCTATTCATGAATAGGGTGTGACAGCTCGTTAAGTATGCTTATTAGCTATTTGAAGGTACCTGAGTAGTTATCACTGTGAGAAAGCAGTCTTCCTGGATACGTGCAGAGTCTCTCTGGGAGCGCAGCTTATAGGAGAGCAAGGTCACAGGAGCAGGAGTCTATAAATAGACTTGGAAGCTGAAAAAGGAAAAATAATAGTAGTTAGCAGGGGACACATCAGAGACAGAAAAGTGTCTGCTCTCACACTTGTGTTGCAAGGATTTTGCTTAATTTGTTTAGTCTGAACTTCAGGCTCACTATTTCCTCTTAGATGACGATGAGAGTAGGCTATAGGCTGTGCAAGCTACACAACATCCTTGCAGAGGGCAAAGAGGGGTGTTAAACAGGAACTAGGACCAATTTCTGAGACTTAAGAAAGTGGTGTTGTCTGCAGAGGTTTTGGTGCTTCTTCTGCAGAGAGAGTGAGGAGAGTAAATATTTCAAGAAAATAGCTCTTGGTCAATATATGTTTATGTAATTATATCTTGTGCTTTTGTCTGAGGCTGTGTCTGGTTAAAGTCTACTCTTCTGTTTTGTAAATATTTGTAAAAATTTTCCTGCAGAACTTCTGTATCATGATCCTTTTGCGACTTTTGAGTTGATCATGAAAACAATGAATTCCTGTGTATCCTGTAGTAGAAAGTTAATCTGAGGTACAGGAAGGGGGAGAAATAGAATGCCATTATATTTTGCATTAGCCTTGCAACTTCCTCAATCTCATTAGACCAACATGCCTTCCAGTGTGGAGATCATGTGTTTGGTCAAGCTGCCTTAAAAATTTTCCTGCACAACATTGTTCAAGTCAGTAGTGGCATTTAATCAAAATAGCAGCTTCCCCAGAGGAACTTTCATATTTGAAACTTTGTTTTCTTTGAGGCCAGGGGGGATTCTGTTCATATGATCAAGATGTTTGGGTCTGACAGTTTCAAACAGGGATATTTTCACTTTTGTTACAAACCAGTTTTTAAATGTGGTTCTCTTTTTCTTGTGTTTTTAAAAGTTGATATTGTTTTACTAACTCTGGAATAATTTTGGTGGCATTTAGTTATGCACATAATAAAAATAAAAAAATAGTTTAAAATTATTTAAGGTATTTCTAAGACTATATAGTCCAGTGAGTTTTATTTTTTTTTTTCCCCTCCCCACCACTGACTACTTTTAAAGGAGCCAAAAAAAATGAGCAAGGGCTAGGGGACCTGTCAAGCAGCAGGCTCATACTTGCTGTGTAAGGGTTCATAGGAAACTACTTCAGGATTGTACAGATTGGAAATGGCTGAAAACCACTGCTCCAGTCTGACCTCTAAGATGAAGGCTATTGGATATACTTCGCTTTGTTCCTGTTTAAACAACAACAGCAACAGAAAACAGCCCCTTTTGATTCACAGATTTTTGTTGATGGAGGGAATTTGTTCCAATTTCCAGTGAAACATTTTGAAATAGCAGGATTCCATGTAACAAATTATCCTCATCAGCTACCACTGTTAGCACTAAGCACTAAACAAACCTCACCAGCGCCAAGGTGCAGGCCGGGTGCTGAGGACGGGTTGCAGACCCGCCAGGAGAAGGATATGGATTCCTTCCCTGAGAGAAATTAGGAGCTTGACTCCAGCGCCGACGCTGCAAACTGCCTTGTCTCTTTACAGCCCCTCAGTCACAGTCCCAGAGTGGTACAACTAGGCCTCCCCATCCAGACTGAGTGCTCTGGTCCCAAGAGTGCTGTCAGGAAACAGCCCGAGAAACGTTGCCTCAAAGATAAATCTTAACAAGCTACCAGTCTTGTGGCTTCATCAGCATGAGCTCCATTTAATTTAAAGCTGAAGTTTAGTTATCTGTGCAGGTGTACAAATACACACGTTACCTTACAATCTGCATAGAGTGGCTGCGCATCAGCATGTGCTGACCCATTTTCCTCAGAGGTGGTGCTGCCTGGGGGCTGCAGGCCCGGGGAGGGGAGGTGCCTCTCCAGGGCCCTGCCCCAGGTCAGGGCTGCTGGGCAATGCCAGCAGAAAGTGGCTTTTGCTTCCTGCCTCCCCGGGACTCTGTCCTCCAGGGAAAACCTGGCCAAAAGGTGGGGTGGCCGTTCCTGCCGCCCCAGGCCTCCCGGTGTGTGTGCCAGGGGGACAGGAGCTGAGCTGCTCAAGCTCTCCGTCCTGTGGCTTTCTGCTTCGTGGCCTGCTGCTTTCGCTTCTTTGGGAAGATTTGCTGAAGGAGCTGAACTAGGCACCTCCTTCACTGCAGATTTCAAGGTTTGCTGAGAAAAAAAGATGGGTGAAAATTATGGTTAAGCAGACAGTTTAAATTTTTGCATTACCTTTCTCTGGGGTCTCTCTGTCAGCTTCTGTTCTGCCGTGGAAAAGAGGGGAGGAAAATGAAACAGTGCCGCTTCCCTTTATGATGTTAAAAAATGAAAAATTATTTGATGAACATTTTTTAATCAACGTTCTTTTTATCAAGAAAAAAAGAAAGAAGATAGCTGGATTTTAACAGGGAAGACAAAGAGTGGAAAAAAATCTGCAGCTAGCTCAACTTTTGGACACTTTGCAATGTTGAAAGGGACATGCGTTTAACTGGCTTTTTTGCTAGATTGAAGGTTATGAATGTGCAGCAGAAAAAAGTATTGTCTCAGCAAAATCACCTGCATTTTATTTCTTATGTCTTCAAGGAGAAAAACTTGCTGAAGGGAGAAATACAGGCTTTTTGGGAAAGCTCCATCCCATTTGGATTTGCAGTGGGGCTAAACTATCAGCCCCTCAGGCAATGGCAACTGCACAGCAATTGCCAGAGGATGCGTTTGCTCTTGGTGTAACCAGTCAGCCCATTTTGCTCTTGGTGTAACCAGTCAGCCCATTTGGTGAATCTAATGCAACTGAAATGTACTGCAAGTTGGGTTTCAGGAGAAACCTGCAGTAGTTGACCTCCAGCTTCAAGCTGGAGAAGTTCTGTGTTACCACAAAGATAACGAAGATACCTCCATGTGGGTAGTATCATTACTACAAAGGCATGAAGGCTACAAAGGCTTTTCCACTTGTGTGTGGAGGTTAGAATGGCAAAGAGGAAAGGTATTTAATAAGAATCCACATAAGGGACATTATTTGATGCTGTGAGAGAGGCGGACCTTGTAGTTATCTCCAGATCCTTGCCTCAGGAAGCCCACCTATGTCTAGCTCAGGCAGGACATTTCACCTCCACCGGGCCGTGCATGATCTACTTCAGAGTGCTGCCCCTATCAGGTGGCATTTTCCAGTCAGTGTTGGTAGAGCTAGCTCCTAGTGCCCTTTCTAGAAACCTTAAACCAAGATGGCGGTTCCTTTGAGCTAGGTTCCCTGCACATAGATACAAATGCAAGTATGTGGGAGACATGCCTTTTTTCCCCTGTGAGACTGGGGGGAAAAAGAACAGAGAAAGAAAGGATTTTTCTCTCTGCTTTTGTAGGTCAAGGCACAGTGCAAGGGGTTGGTAATATAAACAGCCCCAAACTGAGAAAGGGCATTGTGGCACTGACTCCTACATTAGCTATTAGCTTGCCTTTAGCCCCTGAGTTATTTTTACTACAGATAATTTGGTTACAGCTGTTTTGCTCTAGTGAAGCAGAGATTAAGTGGGAGGGCGTACTGAAACTGGGCTTTCAGCCCCATCAGCAGTTTGTGCAGAATAAAAAGGAGAAATGGTGCTTCCGTTTCTACTGTGTGGATTAGAAATTTGCTTATGACTGCTTGAGTGAGGGGGGCATCACTGGATAAGGAAGGCTACTGGGAAATAAGCCTCTCTGGTCAAACAGCATGGAGGGGCTGCTGCTAATGGCCTTCTGTTTTGTGGTTTTAAACCGACACAAAAAGGGCAGAAGTGGAGCACATGTAGGCTTGTTTCCGAGTTAGGAAAGGTAAAGCAATGATGTTCTCTATGGCTTGGTATTCTTTTCTGTGTCTCTGTGTTTCTGCCATTCATCTCACCACTATAGTTTTGGCTAGACTGAGAAAGTATCAGCTAATATATGACTGGCCTAAGGCTCATGGCTGTCTTGGCACAGCCTTTCGCAGGCCGTGTGAGCTTGCTCGGCCTGTGCTCAGACCTGCCCAGAGGCCTTGCAGCCATGTTGGTGCAGGGCTGAGCTCAGCCAGGCCTGTGCGTGTCTCAGTGGGGTTCACACTGAGAAGACAAAGTTAGTTTTCCTCCTGAATACTTTTTCGGGCCTTTGGGTGATGTAGATGTTAACAGAAAACAGACGGCTTTAACCACCTAGGGTAAAATCCCCTCAGATTTCAGTCACTGTAAGGCCATGATCCCACTGATTCTCAAGGTCTCAGGGAGAAGCAGTTTAGGAAACACTTGAATTTCCTGTGTAAAACTGTTTGAACTCCACCTCCTCTTAAAAACCAATTATAAAGCCTTTCAGATGTGTTATTAGGGAGAACAAAAAAGCAGCTAGACCACTGAGAAGTAGCCTTCCCCCAATCCCATAGCTAGTCTAGGCTCCTTTCTGTTGTCAGTGAGTTTACAGTGCTTGTTTGCCTCTTGATCTGAGTAGCTGCCTCGACCTTTTTAGTAGAGAGATTGTGGACTTTGCATTCACCTCAGCATTCAAATGTATTTATTTTAAGGGTGCTGCATTTGAGCAAGGACTCCAGCTGCTGCCTGTCCTTTGGGCACAGGTTGCACAGAGCGCATGAGCTTTGTGATGCTGTGTTCCTGTAGTAATTTGGTAAACCTTAAATTTAAAAACAAAATGAAATAACACCATGCCCCCCACCTCCCCCCCTTTTCTTTTTGGATATGGTATGGAGGGAAATACCTGGTTCCGTCTTGACCCAGGGAGAAGCATGCAATGCCTGCCAGGCTTGTGCATAAACTGAATTGTACTAAGTTGCTTTGGGAGCTTGGCGGGTCCTGAGCATGTGGTTCATTTGTTCTCCACTTCTGCTTTCCTCAGGAAATAAGCGCAGCAGCTAATCAGGTGATTCACAGTGGAAAGTTTAAAGAGCAGAGTGGGAGCTGCTGCATACACCAAGATGCCTAGTAGGACTGAAGCAGTAACGCTTATTTCTCTGCATGTGGTTTTTGGCTGCAACAGGAGCTGCTGAATCTAGGAGACCAGGTATGTCAAGAGATTTGCTGTGAAAACAAAAGGAATAGACTGTTAATGGTTGAAGGAAACTCAGTATTATCTGCAACTGGTTTGTTGTGGTAGGATCATTTTCAAACAGTAGAGGTTTCAGCCAAAGCTCACCCTAAACGGCAGTACAAGAAGGAAAAAGGATCAACAGTTCACTTGTATCCTTTAATGTAGGCATGATAACAGGATTGCAGATGTAAGGGGTGTATCTGTTGCTACTGCTAGTGGAGACTTGTTAGATTTGGTTTAACTGCATGTCCTTATGTAATGACCTGTTGTTTTGAGATGATCAGAATTGCCCTGGTCTTATTCCTTTGAGTTTGTTGCAACTATATGGTCCATGACTGACCGGAAGCATTCTGTTTGCTCTCGAGATGGGGACATTACTTCACTTCCAGGAGGACCACATCTCAAAAGCACATATACCCAATATCTTTGCTTCTCTCTTGGCTGCAGTAAGGGTATATGCAAGTCAGAGAAAAAACTGTTCCCAATTAGATATTTAGAAACTACTTTTTAAAACAGAAAAAATGAAGAGTGGGTACATGAGGGAGACCCTAACTCAGTTTTATAGCTACTTTTGGATTGCATGGAGATGGTCTTCAAGCAGAAATAAAGAGAAATGCAGTTAAGTGTTTGAAAATGAATTAATGATTTGTGAGGTTGTACTGCAGAAATAACTTGTCCAACTTAGATGTACTCAAAAAGCAGAAGTATGCTTGGACAAATGAAGTGCTAGTGTAAATGAATGCAACTCCTTTGGTAGCAATAATGTCAAACCTTCTTGAAACAAGATGAAATGATATTTATATTGCTGAAAAAGTAGGGGCCATGTCCTACTGAAATGGGACTTATTCTTTGAACGATGCTCAACGTTGTCTAAGTTGGCAAGTGTTTTAAAACCCCTCTGTTCTGTGTATTTTGTCAGCTATTTGTGTTTCAAGGCACCAGCCAGGTTAGGCTCCTATTTTTAAAGCGCTGTGCCAGAACTTAGGAAGAGAGAATATCCTCCCCGTAAAATTTGCAATTAAATGGACCTGGCAAGGATGGGTAGGATATTTAATTTTGCAACATGTTTTAATTCATTGCAATCCTTGTATTGGAGAAGATAAATAGAGTGACATCAAAGTGTAAATGTTTTTGGTGGTGTTTTTAGGTTTGCCTCATAAAATATGTCATGTAGGATCAGTAGACATAGGACCGATAGGTGTAGATAATTTAAAGGCAGACAGAGTTCAGGGAGGAAGAACCAAGGCGATTAAGAGGGACAGAAGTAAGAGAGTAGCAGATGGACAGCATCTGGCACAGTTTTCTTTCTGAGGTACTGTCATTTCCTGTGAGCAAAATGGTGTAAGCCACAAAGAGGGGCTTGGTGACTGAATTGGGAGAGAACGTGAGATAAGATGGTTCATAAAAGAAACAAGTGATGCCTTCTACTGCGTGGGTCTGTTACAGCATCAGACAGCTTTCCTGGGGAGGTAGTGGAATCCCTGCTATTAGCATTTAAAATGATTGACTGACATGACTGTTTAGTGAGCAGACTTATCTTGGCTGACAAGGAAAGGAAGGAGGTATAAAGAGGTATCACACAGTAGATTTCTGGGGTGCTGCGAGATGTGTGTTTCTGATAGTCACCAGAATCCTAAGTTTTAATAGTCAAGAAAAGGCTACTGGGAGAAGGAATACTTAAGGCAGTTAGTGCTAGTACTAGGGGTCTGATATTTAGTCTAATATGTCTCTTGTCATCTGGACAGTTGGAGTAAATAAGGAGGTAAATTGTAGTCCTCATTTTGCTTTCATATACTTTTGGAGATTAAAGATTTCCATATGTGCTCAAATATCTGACATTTTTTGCCGATACTTACCATAAAAAGTGGACCATACTCTGAAATTTGGTGTGAGACTTGATTGTGTTTTGGTCAATCATCTTGTCATGAGACTCTTCTCTGATAACAAATTATTTTAAATGTATAAACAAACTTCTTGGTCTCGGTGCAGATTGAGATTTTGTAGCTGTATGGGATCATTCTTTGGACTGCTGGGGGAGTTAATCCCAGATAAATATAATGAAGATGCAATTTTAAAAATCATGCTGTTTCAGCCAGTATGCTTTTAGGACCAGTGTTCTGCCTGTCCTTCTGCCAGCTTTGTCAGGCTTTTCTTCCCTTTTGTTTTACCAGTCTGAAAAGGTGTAGCCACGTTGCAGTGTGATTTCACACAAGCTTCATTTAGAACAAAAGGGAAAATACATGAATAAGTTCCACTTCCTCTCTGTTACCTGACACTACTTTCTGAATGATAGCATCAGGTTTATTTGATATTTTCACTTTCATATCTTTTAAAATCTTTATTATTTAGACTTTACTTTTTGTATCATTGTGATACTTATAACTTATCAAAACTAAAATAAACCATTAATTTACACTGAGGATCAATACAAATGGTGGGATGTAGTAGAGAGCCAACATATAAGATCTTTCCAAAGTATCTAAGCTATCCTTAATACCAAAGATACTTGAATGCTAGACCCTGTGATGTTGTGATTGGTCTAGAAGGATAATTAGCCTCCAAGAAAAACAGAAAATGCAAAGGATGTAGAAGTCTGAATGAAATTGTAGATGCAAGAAGCAAGAAAAGGCTATGAGGAGCAGGAGTATTTAAAGCAGATAGTGCAAGTGGAGACAACAGACTAATACTAGAGGACTGATATTTATTCTAATATACCTCTTGTAGTCTAGACAGTTGGAGTAAATAAGGAGGCAAATCATAATCCTCATTTTGCTTTCATGTACTTCTGGAGATTAAAGATTTCCATGTAAACTCAAATGTTTTACATAGTCTATTACATTAAGGTCTTCATTAATGATGTTGCATGTGCATATCTGGTTTTAATAATTTCTGTGGAGAGGAGAAGAATTCTTTCATTACATCGATCTGTAGAGTGAGAATTTTTGAGTGACCAGCCCTGCTTGCTTTAACTGTGCTGAAAACAAGAAAGACCTCGTAAGTAAATTATGAACAGAAAGAGAGAAAATTGGTAATCACATTTGCAGTGCCATTCAGTGCAGTACAGTTCAAGCAGTGACGTAGATGGTCAGTCACTGACGTTCTGAGCCAGCGTAAGCACTTAATTTCATTTCTCCATGCCTCAGTTTCACGATCTGTAAAATGCCTCTATAAAGGATTTTGGGTTTCTCTATACAAATGACTAAGGTGAATGTAGGCACTGGGAGTGAGTTACTTGTTACTCAGCATTGATTTAGGCTTAGCAGAGTAGCTTGCAAAGGTGAGAGGTTTTCTTTAGGAAGAGAAGGGTGACATTTGGGATGCGAGAGCAGCCTCATTGAAAAAGTATCTCTGAACTACGCTCACTGAAGCCCCTAGAACAGTACCCAGCCTTTGTTAACACACTGTACAGCTTCACAATGAGTCAAGTGGGCTGAAATCCCATACCAGGGTTAAGTATAACATATGACAAATGTAACTCCCACACAGTCATGAGGAACAGCCTTCCTGTTTAGTCTGTACAGAGAGTTATCACACTTTTTCTGCTCACAGGACTGTGTTGTCTTAACGCAGATAATTAAGGAAAACAACAGCAGTGAAACACAGAATGTTGTTAAGGGAGGAAGTTCCAGATTGACATCCCTGGAGACTGATCAAAATTTCGTAGCCCTCCATCTCCTAGCGAAGGATGGAGTATGGGCTGTGGTAGAGTAAGTTACCTTCTTCTGTGGTGTGAAGGATCATCATTTGCATCCAAGCATGGGTGCCTGGAGGGACCATCAGCTTGCTGCAGGTGCTGTGGTGCACAGTGACAAGATAATGTCACCCTCTTCACCGCTGCATGTGGAGCTGCTGTGTGAGTGTGGAAGTGAAACTGGTTCATCTGGCTTGGAGGGGGCAGGATGCAAGCAGTAAGCAAGCTGCATAACTGATGGATGGCAAATGAAGAGAATCCAAAATAGTATCGGTGTTGGCTCATAATTTCTAAACCAGGCTCATAATAGTTTTATTGAAAAATTATTTTAAGGGGTGTATGTATTGGTAGTGCAGGAAACCTGACTCAGTTTTTTAGTTACATTTGCTTTGGCATTTTTATTGACAAGCTAGAATGGCAGTCAAAGAGACATTGTAGAGAAGGCACCTATTTCCTAGAAATGGAGGTACATTGGTGTTTTACTTTGAGGGAGTGTAATGAGTGTAAAGATTCTTTTAGGGTCTTAAAAGACAATGTATTTGGTAAGTAAAGTTATGAGCTATGTTCATCTTGGTGACAACTCCCCAGCTGCCTGCTCACACTATGATAATTTGTGTGTGTCATATTTTGAGAGTGAGATGATGTCCTAGACACCAATAAGCATATGTCCGATTTTGATGGAAACTGGAGAAGCCTGATTGCCATTGCTGTAAGCATTGTCACTATGTAGGCTTTGGATAGCAGGGTGAGCTCACAGAAGGCTATGGCAAAGGAGTAGGGTTGCTGTGGATTCCAGGCTGTATCACTGACCTCCCAGAAGACTGTGAATGAAAACAGGGCTGGAAAGTAGAGGACTTGGAGTTAAGATGAGGGTACCAGAAGGATTCCTCTACCTATAGTGCAAGATGGACCCATTCTAGGCTCAATTTGATGGAAATCAGGCTGCTAGAAGCTCCTTCATTGAGGCATATCCATTTCAGTTTAGATCAGCAAAATAGGTAAGGCTGTTGTGAAAATACTTACCTCTTGAACAGAGCTGTACATATGCAGGATAGAAGAGCTGAATGTTGCTGCCTATTAGGACCAGCACATCCATGTGGGGATTCCTTGGCTTTTCTCCATAGCTGTTGTTCCAGCCAGTGCTTCAGCCCCACTGTAGTTGGGGAATGCATCAGAGATGTGCATCTGAGTTTAGCATGCGTTCTCAATGAAACGTGTAACGTGGCTCTTGGGTAGTGCTCTTCTGTTCCAGATCTGATGATGATAATAGTTATGACTTGTTTTACAATTGGGGTGACTGAAGTATAGGGAGAGGATCTGGCTCGGTGGCAAACCTTGGGCTGGAATCTGGATTTCCTGCATGGTTTACCAGTTTGTCCTGCCACAGCCCAGATGAGTTGTGTAGCATATGCACACGTGTCTCATGGGAGAGAAGTTGTTCATGTGATTGTAAGGTAGTAATGCTCTTGTCCAGGAGCAGAGGGCTTTGCCATCAGAATTGCAAAAGAGTCAGTGGCTGCCAGCATTTCCGTACTTCTAAACTCCCCAACTCCAATAGTTAAGACTGTCAGTGTCTAGGCTTATTGGGACAGTTGACTGATAAGAGATGATGTTAACTGTAAATAATACAGTATCTTTAACTTCAGGTCTCATTTCAGCATGGAGAAAGCAGCTGAACTCACACGGCAGCTGGAGGATTCACCTGGCAAAGCAGGACAGCAAGAGCAAAGCCCTGATGATGGAGACAAAGCAGAAGTGCCAGGACAGCCTCCATGCAGCAAGGACAAGCCACTCCAGAGCCATACCCTCCAGTGGGAGACTCTAGGCAGACAGTTTGTAGAGTATGAGCAGATGGCTCCATTTCTCATCCCAGAGGAGCAACAGAGAAGGCTGCTGGACTTTCTTCCCCTCTTCTTAAAGGTTTGTTCTCCTTTTTGCCTTTGGTGCAGATGCCAAGGATGTAAATTTGAGTTTCTGTTGCTCTATCTGTTCTGTGGTCACCCTAACTGCCAGTGGAGTTAATTGGAGCATGATCCCTTTGTGTAGATGATAATAACTTTTATTTCATTGGGATCCAGGGGAAACAGTTTCTTGTCCTCCTTTTATCTAAGTAACCTGCTATGTTAGCATAAGAGAAGTATACGGCGGGGCACGGGAAAAGTATATGGGGGAGCACTGCTTTACTTTCATGAATGGCTAAATTCTATTCTTGGAGTCAAGGGATATGTTGATGGGACAGGCATGTTTCAAAGACGCTGCTTCATGTCTGCCTCATCTATTTTATTACTTAGTGGGGGGCTGAGCACAGTTTCAGTCTGGGAAAATGTGGTTGTGGCATGCAGCCAGCTAGGGGAAATGCAGGGTTACAGTCTTCAGATGGAATTTTTGGGTTGATGACAGTGCTGATGTCTAATTTTAGTGTTTAAGGGAAGATTTGTGTTATAGACAGGGAAACTGTGGCATGAGGAGAGGAAAGTTGTACTGTTGGTGAGGGACACAACTGAGAACTAGAACGCTTTAGTTAGCAGGCTGCCCTAACCCATACCCTAGAGTTTCCATCAGCCAACAAATTCTGAAATGGCCATATTGAAAGGTGAAACTGGAAGAGCTCTGTAATGGACGAGAGCCTTATGTGTTGGTTTTGTTTGCTAGAATGTGCGAAATGTACAGGGAACTGTTTGAGTGGACCACACAGCGGCAGAATGGCAGAGCTTATACTGAGAGGTGCAGAAAACCTGGCCTATCTTAAGTGTACTGTGGCCATGTCGCAGTACGGAAGAATTGTTTTTCTCTTGAATTACCTTGGCTATTTATGGGTATGGATTCTGTGTTTTTACACTCTCTTACTATGTAAATCCTTCAGAAAGAAAATAAAATCTTGTTTTTTGTGAAACCCTATTTTAATGATGGCGTATTTCAGCCATCTGTTCTTGTGAGTTTTTGGTGTTTGCGAGTGACCAAACCCAGATCCATCTGTTCCCTACCTATCCAAAGTGGTTTTCTAAAAAGAAGTTAGTGGGTAGGTGAGGGAAAAAAAAAGTTAGTAACGTGGTCACTCTGTTCATATGGAAGCATTGTGGGACATGAAAAGTGATATTCTGTAGTGACAGGGACATTTTTAACTATGTGTGTAGGGAAATCACTGTGTGCAGGACCATGAAATCTTTGGTGTCCATGAGACTAAAGCAGGAATAACGTCCATATCGTAATAAGTATTACACTCAGCTGGATGGAGCATGAATCTGTGAAGCTTGTAAGTCCTGGTGCAGAGCAGGACTTTGAAATTGGTGTAGTTGCTGATGTCAGCAGCACTGAAGCAGGTCTCTCATTCATCTCAATGTGATGTAACCAATTGAGTTGCGGGTAGGATCTGGTGATACCTATGGTGAAGTTTGCTGTGTTGGAGCACAAGCTTTCCCTGGTCCGAGGCAGTGCAGACAAAATGAATGGAAGGGTCTGAAAAGGCAGTGAATGTATAGCCTGGAGTCTCAGAAGCAACCTTCTCATTTAGTCTAAATAGCCTTACAGATATTTTATGATTACTGAACAAAGCTTTCACTTTTCACCACTTCCTCTCAACTTCTGGATTTGTTTGCATAGAAGAGTGTCCCTCCTGGACCAAAGGCTATATTTGAGCAGAAACGCTGTTGCTCTGCATATATGCCTGTCACTGAAAATGAATCTCTGTCTCTCTGCATATGGCACTACATGTGCTGGGCCAGACTTGCCTCTCTTGGGAGCTTGCCACTGCTTTATCAGCTCACAAAAATTCTAGCTTGGAGAAAGGGTGGTGTTCCTTCTTCAGCTCTTCAAAGTCAGATCAGGACTGATAATCTGACAGTTTTCTATAGAGAAACACCTTATTCCATGGATCTGCTTTTTAAATGGCTTGCTGAATATTGCACTGTTCTTTTTCCGAGACAGCAGAAACAACTTGCTTACAAGATACAGCCTTTTTGCTTGGAGCAAGAGCCATCTATTCTGCTTTTCCTAGAGCTGTTTTCAGACTTTCCTCCTCCTTGAAGCTCCATGTAATACATCCTTAATGCTTTAAGGGTATAAATTCATCCCAACAAAAACAGGCTTTGCTGTTGTCTCTCCAAAGTGCTCCCTCCCCCTCTTGTAAGCAATGTGTTGCAGGCTTTTTGTGACATTCTACTGCTGAGGTTTTCCTGCCTCAAATTTACAATGAAATTGAAATTCTCAGATCTCAGGGTTTCTGAGTTCTGTTGTGGCTTTAGTTTTTGAATACTGTATGGTGAACATGAAGTAAGCAAATCTTGGCAAGATGAGATTATATAGAATAACTTCAGATTTACTGATCATTAACTAAGTATGAATAACAAGAATGCCTTCCATGTGAAGGTCATTTTTTGGAGTGAAACTTTCAAAGGATTAAGGAAGCTGTTGTTACTGAACAAAGGTGACAAAAGCTATAAAATCTAGATGTTTTAGGAATTAAAAATTGAACAGCAAAGCAGGAAATTGCTTGTTTATCATTACACATGAGAAATAAACTTTAGTGCCAGTGGGTCAGAGGACAGCTATTCCCCAGGAGGCCAGCTGAGTATTGCTAAGGGACTGGCAATGTGCATATGCATAACCGCCATGAGTTTCCCTTCTGTAGGGCTGAACTTTACATGTTTTAGTTTTGAAGAAAGTTACTTTCTGATTGCAGTAATGCTCGCAAAGAGAGGATTTAAAATTATATGTCCGTTCTGTATTCAGAATGGACATGTGAATTTCTCATTAGCTTAACACTTGATTTTGTGCCCTAAGAGAGATTCTTCCCCTTCACTTTTCTTAAATGTATCAGTGAGCTTTGCAGTGCTTTGTAGGCATTTAGGTTCAGATGTGTAGCTAGAGCATTTTGTCCTTGCATCATTGATTTAGGAGTACATTCTGGAGGATCCAGCCCTTTAGCTTTGAGTTATCATGTCCTTCTTCATATGACTTTTACTCCCTTCATGTACCAGCCTTCTGCTTTGTGCGAAGCCCCTGGGCTGGCTTGGGGAAACGCATCTCAGTTTGGGTTGCACGTGTTACAAAGTTCTTACAGAAGCTACCTTGCTTACTCTTATTTAACATGGGACTCTGCATAAGTTCTTGCCCTCCCTGGAGGATTTTCATCTCTTGCATTTCCTTTCCTTGTTTGATCACGCAGATGCCAGTGCATCTCTTTTTGTCTTAGAGTGCTTTAGCACTTACTCAGTTGCCTGGAGAGAGAGGGCACTAACCAGGAGCCATCTGGGGTGTGGAGGCTCATTATTTACTGATACTCCTTGATATAGAAGGAAAAGGTGTAGGAGGAAAATGTTAACTTGTGATTCAGGCCTAGGCTGGGAGTCATTTTAATGTGCCCTCTGTATCTTTCCTCTTGGTGTATCAGAATGTTCTGATACATGATACATGTCTGGCTTTTGAGCTAGCATCTCTGCATGAAGCATGGAATAGGAAGGACAGATGGCAACAGCAGATACAGGGAACTTGTGGCAGAGTCTTAAACATGTAGAAACAGCCTTAAGAGGAAGAAAGAAAATCAGATTACATTGATACCGTATTATTTGAGTTTCCTCTGAAGGCAGACATCCTGGAATGAAGTCAGGTTGATATTCTTCCAGATACGGATCTTTTATAGGCTTAAAGATGAATATGGAACTGATTAGGTCTGTTCTTAAAGGAGAGTGTATTCTAGAGGTTGGTGTCTGATCCACAAATAGATCACCTATGAAATCAAATCAGAACGTTAGTGGCCTGGTCTGTAGTGAGGTAGCTTTGCACAATGGTAGCATTGCT
>VYZM01023266.1:56633-79526 GCA_013398915.1 Dromas ardeola
CCAAGGCATGAAAGCTCATCCCCAAAAATAAAAAACTAGAGAGGAGAAAGAGTCCTGCGGAGAGCTGATGCCCAGCTCCCCGCACCGAGCCCGGCGTTTGCAAGCTGGGCTCCAGACCTTTGCCTCCTCGCAGTGCACCTTGCCTGCAGGCTGCACCCAGCTGCGTGCAGAGAGGGGAAAACACTATATTATTACAGATGAAATATTGTATATTTGATATTACATAATAAATATTATATATTAAATAATAAATGCAATAAGGCCGTGGCATTTTTAAAGAAGGAAAGACCTCCCGGATGGGGTTTCTTGCTGTAACGCCGGGACCCACGGAGGGACGGATGAGCCGGGAGGTGACACGGGGCACCCCAAAGGTCGGTGGACCCCCCGTTTCCTCCTTCGGCTCCTCCTCGCCCTTCCCGGGGACAAACTGGGGACGGGGTCGGGCGGCTCCCGCGGAAAACCCGCGCCCCGCGGGCTGCGGCGCTGCACACGCGTGGGTCTGGTCGGGAAGAGTTGGGGGGTTAGCAAGCAGAGCAGTTCACACACCCCCCCGGGGTATATCCCCCATCCTCCGACTCAGACAACTTCTTTTTCCTACCCCCTCTCGCAGGAATTCAAGTTCTTGGCCGGTGGCTGCATGGGGACCTTCCTCTTGGGGTGGCAAAGCCGGGGCTGCGGGGGGGTTTCCCCAGTTTGGGGGTTGCTTGGGGGCATGGCCAGCACCGAGGAAAGACGGGTTTCCGCGGAGGACGGCGCCCAGCCCGATTGTTTTCTCTTCAGAAAGGATTTATACGCAGGATTAAATGCCCGGCCGCATAGGACAATTTAACAATCAGCGTGAATTAATTCTGACTCTGTCTTTAAGAAAAATGATGGTTTGTGGTACAATCCTCTGCAGGGCTGTCAGTGCAAAGAAGAAAAAAAATCAAACCGCGACAACACCGGCGGCTTTCCGATGGCTGGATGTACCGTTTCCAAACCGGCTCGGACTGAGAGCATGGAGAAAAGGGGAAATTTGGTTCTTCGGTCGAATCTGTTTATCCAATTTCTTCGCTTGCAATTCACCTTCCCTTCTGGAAATGAGCCTGCGGGGACGGGCTTTGGTGGAAACCTATTAAAGCTTACGCCAGTAGGAAATACTCTGCAGTTGCATCTGATTCTGTATTGGTGACGCGTTCTCAAAAATATAAAAATACGCCGGTTTAAACAGCTAACGATGGGCAATAATGAAGAAAAAAAAAAAAAGGAAACAGTAAGGAGGAGCAGGATTTTACAGATTTTGGAAACCATGAGTATAAACCAAAACTTCATATAAAAAAAAAAAAGAATAAAGACCCCAAACCAAACGCAACCAAACCTCTGCTATAAACCAGCCGAGGGAGGAGGAGAGGGGGCACATTTCCGAGAGCTCTGAGCCCCGGCGGGTATTTGGCCCCTTCCAGCCGCCTCTAGCCCCGACGCTCGCCCCCCGCGGGACTGACCTGGGCCAGCACGCAGGACCCGCGCCCCGCACTTCTCCGAGCCGTAGCCGGGAGCTGTGAAATTGGGGTGTTTTTCCCAATTTCAACTCTTTTTTGCCTCCCATCTTCTATCCCAAGCGGTTCCCCACTTGCCCTCGCAACGAATCTTTCCACAAAGTCCTTAATTAAAAAAAAAAAAAAAAACAAAAAAACAACAAACCCCTTTCTCCTCCAGGGTCTGATCCTGCACTGCGCTCCCTCGGGGGGGACTTTTCCCTTCAGCCTCGCCCCCTCCTTTTCCTCCGGGGCCCAAAGTCCAGTCCCACTTTGTACATTGATCCTGCGGTCCAAAGGCTCACCCGTGGGTGCTTCCAAGGAGTCGGGGGGCAAAACCAGCGTGTGCCCGAGGGAGACTGGCCGTGACTGTCCCCCCCCGGCCGCCGGGCCCGCTGCAGCCCTGGCCCCGCTCCCTGCACTTGTCGTGACCGTCTCCCCATCACCGGGAGCCGTCGGGGAATTGGGGAGGAGGAACGGGACGGATAAACGGGAGCAGGAGTTTTAAAGGAAAAGTTCAGGATTGAGGTTTCGGGGTGTCTCGGCTAAAAGGAGTGAAGATTTGCAATTTTTTTTTCTTTTTAGGCGAAAAAAATCCGTGGTTTGACGGAAAAGCATGAAGGAAAAGGCAGCTGAATCCCACTGGAAAGCTGAGAAGAGGGCAGGGGATGTGATCAGCCCTTGGAAAGGACCCTTGGCCCTCTCGAGGGTTTTTTTTTTGTGGAAGTACTTGAAGGATGACAAATGTACATCCGCAGGGATGGCTGGAGAGGGCTCAGGCGTTAGCCCTGCCCGGGGGAAGCCGCCAAAGAGTTTTGCCCACTAAAGACACACCATTAAGGCGGGTGGGATGGGGGCTTTTCTCCCTTTTACTCCGGGCCAAATCCTGACAATCGCTCCTCGACTTGATTTCAGCCCGGGGGCTCCGTCCCCTCCCCGACGGGCTTTACAAAATTTACTTCATTCTGGGGTTTTCATGCTGAAGCCCCGCGGCTACGATCGTGCGGGACTTTGGGGTGGCATGTGCCGAGGGCAGAGGACACACAGTGAATTTTGCCACATGATGCAAATCACATGAGAAACAACCCCAAATAGCTGCATCCCCAAATTCGTGCTCCACCACCGGTGCTGGAGGCGACAGACAACGGGCCGAGCATCCCAGTCCCGGTCCGGTCTGGCGGAGCACAGGGCACCCCGGCAACTGCCCTGGTGCCCCCGGTTCTTAAAGTAACCTTCCTTGTAAAAGTCACTTTACATCTCCGGAGCCTGAAAATTACCAAGTAACAACTTTTTACGACCCGACTCCCAGGACACAGTTTCATTTAATTCCTTAACTCAACTCTCCATCCCTTTCTCTCCTGGCTGCGTTTCCCAGTAAGAGATCCCTCCAGGTTTAGCATGAATTTAAACACTCAAACCTTGCAACGAGAGCTGATTCACGACCTGGCCTTAAACCGCAGGATTTTCGGATCGTCTGGAGTTGAACTCTGATTCCAGCCGGGGGGGTTTCGGCTTTTTAAAGGTCCTTGGAATCCCCATGATGGGGGGTTAGAGCCCCTCCACCAGCAGTAGCTCCAGTATCTGCAGGAAGATGCTGGGACTGGTTTGCCCCGAGGGTTTCCTGGCCCTGGGACATCCCAAGGGCCACTCTGTTCCCTTGTAGGCCCAGTAGTCCACACAGAAAAATCCCAACCCAATCCCAGCCTGAAGCAGCTGGAGAAGCTCCTCAGATGCATTGCTTTGCTGTTCTTGCTGGTTTTCCTTCTAATTAGCTGTGCATTTTGGGGTTCGAAGCAGGAGGTTGGCAGGGAGAGAAGGAGGGGAAAGCGGCACTGGAAATCCAGTCAGGGAAAAACCACAAGAGCAAATCCATGGCTTAACTCTCCTTGGAAGTGGATGGATGTGAGCCCTCCTCTCCCCTTTGTCCCCCCAGACCTTGTCCGGGGACCTTCGCCTCTCGGGTTTATGGTTCTCCTCTGTGTAGTGTCAGCATTTCACGCCCTTGATGACACAGCCTCCTCTTCTCCAGTGCCTCTGAAGACTTGGATCCCAAATAGAGACAAAAAAAAGGCTTCTCCAGCTCTGTGATTGTTCCTGGTGCCTGGGAGCTGGTGCGGGTCTGCCCACTTGTCCGCCAATTATTCTTTAGATAAAGAAATAAAATAAAATTAAAAGACCCCAAAACGAAGAGGTGAGTCACAAGAGTAAAAGGAGACTGGATCCCAGCAGCAGAGCTCGGCGTCTCTCCCCTCCAACAGAGCAAAGGCAAGTTGTGGCACCATCCTGAAACTATTTAGTTCGCATCCATGGGAGATGGGGGCCTTTTAAGGTCTCTTCTCCCCACCCCACCCCCAGAGCCTCTACCCCTCATATATTATTTTTACTAATGTGGTGGGATTTTTTTTTTTCCTTTCTTGGAGGAGGAGGGATTTGTGTAGCCAGATCCGAGGAATTTGGAGAGAGAGAGAGAGAGAGATCCCCCTGTTGACTAGAGAGATGTTGTTCTTGGGATTAGAGATGTCTGACCTTGAAGGTCGCAGGTCACGGTCTTGAATGAGGAGCAGGAGTGAGAGGTTGGGATTGAAACTTGAGGTGTGTCTGCTGGAGATCACAGGGAAAAGTCTTCCAAACAAAGAGGAATGCCTCGATCAGGGCGAGAAAGGACAACTTCCCCAAGAATTATGGGCTCCTTCCGGATGGTTGCATACCTGCAGACCCCCCAAAGGATGCGCAGTGGCTGAGGGAGGAGAGAAAGGAGGGGAGAAAGGAGGGGCAGGATGGCTGGAGCCAGAAGGTCCCATTATTTATTACTATTTGCATTCTGGGCATGCTCAGAGGCCCTGACGCTGGCGGTTTTATGGAGTTAGGTGCTGTGGAGAGCGATAGAAAGAGCATCCCACTGTTGGGGCAGGGCTGGCTGCCCAGAAGCATCTTTGCAGGAAGGGAAGAAAGGAAGAGCTTCCCCCGAGGGCAGGGAAGTAACACAGAGGCACAGCAAGAGTCTGAGTCTCGAATCTGTGTCCAACACAACAACTGTGAAAGTCTTTCCTCGGGGAGATCCTGCAGAGCTCTGGGGAGTTGCTCACAGCTCTGTGCCTCAGTTTCCCCCCAGGAATACCAGTCAGAGGAGCAAAGAGGACTTGTTTAAGGGCAGCAAGGGTAGAATAGACTACAGCAATCTTATTTCTCTGCTGGGATCTCCATCCAAATAAGGAAAGCAACATATTTAGTGGTCCAGAGACACGTGTCTTGTGCCCATGGATCCCGCAGGTGGAGGTTTGTGCATGTCTGCTGCCGGGTAGCTGTGCACGGGCTGGGCCCCTGCTCTGTCCTGGGCTTGAGGTTATGTGGGTGGTGTGATATCCCCTGCTGAAGGCTTGCATGTCCCACCAAAACGATACACCATTCACTGCTGGAGACAGATCCCTTTGGCTAGTCAACATGGCATTAAAGTCCAAGTTCAAATATGTGCAGTTCAGTCCCCGGGGCCAAAAGGAAGAAGATACAGGAAAGTGTTTGAACATCCAGGACTTTCAACACAACCTCAGCCCACGTCCCTGAAGCCCCAGCATTTGAACAGACTCAGCTCCAGACCCTCTGCTGATGTCAATATGTTCTAAATGACCTCAAGGATGAAAAGCCCTGATTCTATTTCAACATTTTTTTGAAGAGAGCAACGAGGACCTCATTGTACCATCCCTGCGAACCACGCACGGAAAGACCTGCAGTAAAACTCCCCAGGCCAGGTCTTGCTGCGATGCTTAAGCCTACTCTTAAGGTCTTTTCCTTTTCCTTTTCGGGCCCCGCGCTCGGGAGAGAAAAGGAGAGGTCCGGGGCGAAAGCAGCCCCCTGCCCCGGGAGTGGCCCCGAGCGACGCTAGAGGGAGCCCCGGGCTTAACTAATTAACGAGAGGGAACTAACCAAGCGGGAAAAACATTGGCCCTGGGAAAGAAAGTGAGAATTAATTTACCTTTGCTATTACCGGCATTTCAAGCTGCATTTATGCCGATTTATATTAAAAAAAAACCTCTATATGCGTAGCAGAGAGATGACACTAGCCCGAAATGCAGCAAAGGAAATGACTTTGTGCGTTTGTGATCTGATTCGGGGCAATTTGGGTTCTAATTGATTTAAATGGCTGTCAGACCTGCTTTCCCCTCTGCCTAGGTATTTATTCTTCACTTTGAAGCATTCCAGGGAAAGCAGAAGGCATCAACCTGTCTCCAAAATGCCTTTCTTTATGCCGGTACTGATTTTTGAAGTGCCTCTGCAGGAAGGGGAAATGTAAAGAATAAACGTTAAGGAGTTCAACGTTTCCCAGCCTGGCCCAGCTGTAAGCTCATGGCCAGGGAGGCCAGAGCAGAGCTGCTCCAGGGAGGTCCCCAGGCCTGACCCAGAGCCTGACGAACGCAGTGGGACCACAGCCAAGAGGCCACAGGAGAGGGTCACAGAGGCCAGGGGGACCCTTGGGTACCAGTTAAGCAGCTGCAGCAGGGGCCCTTGTTTTTTGGGGTGCTTGTGTGGTGCTGTCTTCATACAGAAGGGTCTGCAGACCCATCCTGAGCCCCAACAACCCTCACCTTCCTCCCTCCGCAGCCTTTCCTGCATGGTGCAGAACTCTGCTGGAGGTCCGAAGGCTCCTAAAGGCAATGGGGGGTTTTCAGAGGTTGCAGCAGACTTACGCGGAGCTCCTGCGGGTAGGGAAAGGGGAAAGCAGCCCCAAAACAGGTCTCCATGAAGTGGTGGATGGGCTGGAGCTGTGTGGTGGATGAGCTCAGGCTCAAGTCTGAGCAAAACTGAAACAAAAGGGAGCTCAACAGAAACGAGGTCATAAAAGCTGCTGTTGGTCTTATTTATTATCATTTTAATCTTATTAGCATCCCATTCACTGGCTCTTTGGAGAATAAAACACTGATATTGTGTATTTATCTTCAAAGAAACCAACCAACCTTAATAAAAATGAATCACTCGATAAAGAAAAAAGGGGAATCAAACCTTCCTTAAGTTTTATATTCTCTTTTTAATTAACTACTCTAATATGGCCTAAGTGTGTGGGAGGGGGAAAAGTAGAAAGTAGCAGAGATTATGCAAAGGGTTTACTGTATCCCATGTCCTAGGTGTAAATAATGCTCCTGTTAATTTAAAACCAAGGCTGCCTGTCTTTACGACTTCACTGCACTCCCATTAGCTCTGCCTTTATACAGTGTCATGGGTGCAAATAGGTTGGTTTGAAAACTTCCCCCAGAGCCACTTTAAAGTGACTTCTAATCTTTCCCTTTAGTGGTGTTAATTCAACTTCACAAGAGTGTTTGAAGCACCATTAGGCAGAGAAATGGACCTTCTCTCCTGCTGGTGCCCTTATCCAAATAGCAACGTTACAAAAAAAAAAATCTGTTTCATATCAGGCCAAGTCTCTGGGGCTCCAGAGAGCAGCTGAAGGAGACATGGGCTTCCTTTTTATGAGGCTTAAATACATAAAGGATTTATGCTTTGCATTTCTGTATCACTGCCCTGTGGATGTCTCCAGGCACCTTGGAAACCTCCTGCCTCGTAGCATGCAGGATGTGTGGCAGCAGCTGCTGGAAATGGGGACAGAGAAAGAGCTGGGGACACAGCCCGGGAAAGAAAAGAGTCCACGTAACCCAGGCTGGCTACATGGTGGCATGCCACTGGCGTGGTTTTTTTACAGCAGGACGCCAAGGAAGGGTGGAAAACAAGGTGCTGGGAAGCCCTATGTGTTTTGTGGTAGGCCATGGTCATAGCTATGTGCCTGTCTGGCACCCTACAAGTGGGTGATGGGGGTGAACAAAAGCCACCGTATTATCTGTCATTAGTGGGAATGTGGCTGCGCATTAGCCAGAAAGTAGCTGCAAGACCTAGAATTTTCGGTGCTGCTGAGTGCAGTAGGGTTTATCACACGCATCAGCCCCAAGAACCATCCAGCCCCACTTCCAACACCAACCCCAGCTTCCAGCGGGGCCCAGGAGCAGATACACAGGGGAAAAAGGACATGCACACAGCACATCTTTGCTGAGGATAATGTCCCAGCCTCTGGCAAGCAGCAGAGCGGGAAACTTTCTGACCTGGTGGCTCTGCCTGGACCGTCATGATTGACAGCCAAAGTTGGATTGTCCCTCAGTAATCTCTTGGATCCCTTTTTGACCCTCATTTACAATTCTGGTTTCTACAACCTCCAGTAGCAGTGAGTTCCAAAGTGTAAGTGCACATTTTGTGAGAAACAACCTGTCCATGCTCTGAAACAGAGAATAAATATTCCCCTGGACCCTTCCCTGCGCCTTCCAGGCTGGGACAGAGCTCTGCCATCCTCCATCTCAACCACCCCTCTGTTCCTGGCAGCTTAGACAGCAATGGTTGGTGCGGTTACCCCAAGCTTTGGTGGAGAAAATATTTTATTACAGGACAGTCTGCCCCAAGAGAGCCAAATTGTCCCCGGGGTCTGGCAGGTGCAGGGATTACAGCCCGAGAGGAAGGGTCGCAAGGTCCTGGGATGCGACTTTCTCCTGTCCTCCAGGAGAGGGCAATCCCTGGCTGGAGCTGAACTGAGAAACGCTGCTTAAAAAGAGATGCTTGGGAGGATTTTCCTCTTTCGCGGCTCCTTCCAAGCAAAAGCTCAAATTACTGTGATGGAGGAAGGCTGTAAAATGGAAAACACAGATGGGAGAACTTGCGGGGTGTGTGGGTTTGGGGTGGCCTGTGTTTCTTGACACAGTGGGATTCATTAATACAAATTAGCTCTACAAAAAGGAAAAAGCAGAGTTAAAAATAAACCAGTGTTTCTTTTGAATCAGTCAGAACTTTTTGCTGGGTGATGCAATCATAAGTTGTCTAGCCATTTATTTTCATTAGGCTTGGGTAGAATTTATCTTCTTTAATCTTCTTTCTTTTTAAAACCCGGACAGAAGATGCAGGTGTATGTTGGGTAAAACAAGCAGATCTATACATAGCGTCTCTCTCAACCTCCTCCAAATACTTGATTTCCAGCTCACACACTTTTATTTGTGCAATACACTCTCACACCAGCAAATACACTCTTCACCTGCCCTGTGGAGATAGGCTGGCGAGCAAGACCCTGGCGAAAGTTTATTCCAAGTTTTATTCTATATCATTTGGGTCACAGATCAAATAGCTCAACCTCTTCTCTGTCTCAGTTTCCCCATCTGCAAAATAAGAATCACGGAACTGTAACATTTTGCAAGATGCCACATTGCAGAAGCCATGAATTAAACATAATTTTCTTCAGATGTCCTCTTTCCTAAGAGGGCGGTGAAGAACTAAGCCAGTATTTCAGAAGTGTTTGATTCTAAGTGAGAGAGGTGTCCCATGCGTTTCAGCGAAGCTACTTTCGACCATGGCCTTAACTTTGCACTTGAATGTGTCCGGAGGCTGGTGGGAGGGGGAGGCGGGGAGAGGAAAGGGGGTCAAAATGCTTCTGAGTAAAGAAACCACCCATCAAGGAGGGCTGCTTGACACCTCACAGATTTCCCAATTACTTCCAGTGAGAAGGTTTGGAAAACCCAATATACAAGTATTAAAAGGGAAGTGGGCATCCCACCGGGTCATATCATCCTGGTGAGCGTGTGTGGCTCAGAGAAAGAATATCTGGAAACTAAATGAACAAAACCTTGTTAAAATAGTCCTTGGAGCATCCTGTCTCTTGCTAAGTGTTAACTACAGAAAGAAAGCAGGAATGAGAAAAAGAGACTCAAGCCTGGGAGAACTGGAATGTGGAGCTTTTTGGCACAAGTCTGAGCAGGAGAAGTTTCCAGAAGAAACAACATGAGCGAGAAGATTATTACGAAAGGCCAGAGTGTCAAATCTGTGCTGGGAGTTAAAAGGAGCCCATAAAATCCACTCACCAGAAATGGAGCCAGAGCAAGGTCTGGAGTTAACTCCTTAAAGTCTACAGAACAGTGATAACCATCAGGAGTGACTTACTTTCTGCGAGGTGCAGAGTCTGGGCAAAGTCCCATCTTAGCCATCACCCAGAAAGCTATAAAGAGGAAAAAAGCAGATCGAGCAGGTTGATGAGTGTTTTATGCAATGCAATAAATCCAATGTCCAGAGCAGCTCTCTAATTTAAACACCCCCTTCATAGCCATTTATAATGACTCTTTCAAAAATAAGAGAGAATCATAACAATATAATCCAGTTATGTTATAACAATATAATCCATATGCATCTAATTTTACCATCATTATTAATAAAAATTATTGCCCTGCAGTAGCTGTGTGAGGCCAAACCCTACTGGAGACTTGCAAACCGATTTTGAAGTAGGAAAAAAAGAAATTCCAATGGTTTTTAATTTTTTTCCCTATTCAAACCCTTTGCAAGTGCTGAGCAGTGAATCCCTGCAAGTTACACAGCAATTTCTCCTCTTCTGTAAAAATGCAATGAGCCCTGGCAGGTGTTTGAACACTTATTAGTCTAAAGAATTAGAGTCTGAAGAGAAATTTCAGAGCATTGCCTAAATAAGGCTGGAGTCTATCATGTTCTTCACTTTCATGGTGGATAGGACGAGAAACAATGGCTTTAGATTGCAGCCAGGCAGATTTATGTTACACATTTTCAAAGATTTTGTATTTGCAAGGAACAGAAAGGATGCATTTGGAGTCAGAAGGCGGTGGTAGATCTCTGACACTGGGTGGATACATGTCACAGTGATAACAAGATAAAGCTGTCCCAGATCATGTGGCAAGCTGAGACTGGCACTCCAGTCTTTCGCAGAGGGTACGGGACTCATTCTTACAGCTCTCGCCTCCTGCTTTCCCTGCAGAGTGCCTTTATTGGTCTCTGATCCCATAAGCCGGGAGCAGCTGATTAGTGGATGACAGACCAGTCCCGACCCCACTTCCCCTTCTGCTTCTGGCCTTTGGATCCTGACCCTGGTCTCCACATGTGTGAGGTGAAACCTGGCTGCGAGTCCTGCCCTCCGTGCCCAGCTTTGGCTCATCCACAGGAAAAAGGGAGGATGAGAGAAGAAGCAGGGTCTCGGAGATCATGAAATGTGGATTTGAGAGCTGTCTAGTAATTCAGTCCTGTTTGGATCACTGGTGTTCAGAGGCATTTTGGGAGGAAGAAGAAAGCATGTGGCCAACATTTTCAAAAGATTTTGGGTGCTCCCCTCGAATGGCAGGTGTTCAGCCAAAAGAAATGACTCCGGTTTAACACACACCAGAACAAATACCGTGTCTCCAGCTCAGAGGGGCAGAGCTTAAAGGGACAATCAAACTGAGATGCTTTGAAAAGACAGAAACAAGTGTAATACAGAAGCAAAGGCGAACTGATGAAAGTCAGAATGAATTTATGAGGCACCTTAATGAAACACGCGGACATGCAGAGGATGAATCCATGATGTTTAAGCTTTTAAGTCTGCAGATAGCATGGAACTCACATGATTGGGAAGGTAATAAATTTCATAGCAAATGGACAAGACCATATTTGCACAACGAAAACCTTTGCCCAAAGCAAGCGTGTGTGGTTAGTGAAAGATTTGATTAGGTTATTTAATGCCAGTTGCACAACTGTCTTGTTCAAAGACTTGTACTATGTTCTGTCAAATGTTGCACCCCTTAAATGGTAACATTTATGGATTAAACTCGAGCAGCTTTGCTCTGCCCAACAGATGGGTCTTGTGCCTTTGATGAGAGAGATCACAGAGAAAATGATAAACAAATCATGTCCAACTCCATACCCACAGTGACAGAACATATATAATAAATGTTACCTTTCACTTAATTACCCAGAAAACGCTCAGACAATATGCAGTCTCAACACGGGACAGGGAACCACTGAGCAATGATCAGAAGCTGTTAGCATTTATTAGCCGTCCTGCAGCAACACCCCGGCCCGGATGCGGATCGGAACCCCACGGCACCGCTGGGCAGGCACGAAGCAAACCCCCCGCGGGGTGTCAGCAGGGGCTGCCGGTCCGGGGACCCCTCCCCAACACGCCCCGGCCTCGGCCGCCGTCAGCCCCCCCGCGCCCCCGGAGCCGCGCTTGAACCCGGGGCCGGCAGCACCGCGGAGAGCTCCGCGCCCCCCGGCGGGGCGGGCCGAGAAACACCCGGAGCTCAACGTATAGGCACACCTATATACACCTATGTACACGCATTTATATATTTATATTTATATATATCTATATGGAAGCATCAGTCCGTCTGGGCATTGACATCCACAGGTTTTCCGACCGGGAGTCTGGACGGGGCCGCGCTGGCTCACGGCAAAGCTCCGTCTGTCCCACCGGCCGTGGCGTGGATTCCCCCTTTCCCACGAGGTTTGGGGCTCTTCTTTTCCAAATCCGTCCTCTGAAAGGAGTCCACAGTCAGGGTCTGCTCCTCCTCCCTGGGACAAGCAGCGAACGCTAATGATGGGCATGACCAGCAAGAGCTGTACTGGTTGTGAGTCCTCATCAGTCCAGAACTGAGAAAGGTCCTTCCTGCTCTGGGTACGGCCACGATCTCCTGAAGCAATACAGACGTTGAGTAAGCCCAGTTAATTGGGCTGGTACTTTGCCTTTCTTCCCTGCTTTTATCGGTTTGTAGTTGTGCGTGCAGCTGTATGAAAGCACTGTGCAACAAGACAAAAACACCACCACCTTAAATGACAAGAGTAAAATAACACCACCACCTTGAATTACGAAATTTATAATAATAATAATAACAACAGCAGCAGCAACAACAACAACAACACTTCTTAAGCGATATATAACACAGAGGGACAGAAAGAATAACTTCTTCCCGCAGAGGAGGAAAAATCTAGAAGCTAAGTGGTAAAATAAAGGTAGCAGAGTGCTGCGATGTATTTCTGCTTTCTGCGAGCTGGTGAGGTGCGTCTCAGATAGGCAGAACGAGGGAATTGTTGCCTGGGGAGCCCCTGCGTATGCAGCGCAAGCGGCTCCGCTGCCCTGTGCTGTGTTTTGGACGTCTTTTCTTGCAGCCAAGATCTGCAAGATTGCAAGTGTCTCTGTTTGCAAACAGATGCGCAAGGAAAATTACCAAATAAGCAGTGATTTCGTGCCGGGAAGAAACGGCGTTTTTTTCTTGATATTTTGTTTTCCACAGCTGTAATCACAACTTTCTGCAAAACAGAAACTGAGGATGATGCAAAGTGGCAGCATGAGATACTACAGCATAAGGAGAATTTAGATCTTCTTTACTTTTCACCCGCCACCGGCGAAAGTGATTTTCTCTTCGCTTTTCTTTGAGAAACCTGGGGCTGCAGGACCCTTCTTATCTTCAGTGATAACTTTCTATTGTTATTTAACTGAGTGTATCCGATTCGCTTTTCCTTTTCTTCAGTCAGGCAGCCAGCAAAGAAAAACCTTACACACCCAGAGAAACCAGTAAGGATAATTTAATTAACCTTGGGGGAAGTGCAACTGCAAATAGAGACAAATAATAATTTGTAGCCGAAAAACTTGGTGTCTAGGTCGAGCGAAAGGTTTATTTCTGATTCTGGGAGAATAACAGTGGCTGTGAGTGTGAGTTAGTGCAACATTTCCTACAGCGTAAATTGTTAATATGAGCACGAATAGTTTCACAGAAATAGTTTTAAGGTTGAAACCTGCATTTTGTGAAATCGTTACCCCCGCGAGAATGATATGTCTCCGGTGTTATTTTAAAAACGCCTCCTCATTATTTGCTATGCGTACACGTAAAAAATTACCCGAAGAAAACGGAAACAACAAAACCTGAGGGGTTTTTAAGAGCTTTTGCAAACGTGCGGTCGCGGCAGGGCCAGAAGCGACAAGGACCCAGGCGGCGGTGCCCGGGTTCAGCCCGCAGCCAGCGCTGGGACACGGGCTTGGAGGGGCTGCCACCGAACAGGCAGGTGGAGTTTTGGATTAAGGGTTTTTTGGGGACGGGGGTCATATATTGTGGAGTTAACGTTGTCCAAAATAATTTTAAATCGGCTTAACTTGCGAGTTTCACTGTTGTAAAAAATTAGGGTGGTTTTTGTGCTTGGGTTTTTTTTTTTTTTTTTTTTTTTTCTTTTTTTCCTCTCTGCCTTCATTAATTTATTCGAAAAGCAAATTTAAACGGGTAATTCCGGCGCTTCTAACCGTCCACAACAGCAGTTTCCCGGGTTGTTTCGGCGGTGGGAGAAGGCTCGGGGTGGCCGCCATCCTCCCCCTGCGACATCCACCTCAAAACTCTGGTCCTTACGGCAGGAAAACCGCCCGTCGCCCCGTTCCGGCTCCGGCCCCGCCGGGGCTGCACCCAGAGCCCTTTCCCCGTCCTTTCTGGCCGGATGAGCCCCTCAGGCGCTTCCCTGAAGCTTTTATTTTATTTTTTTTCAGGTCGTTTTACTCGCACAAGGTGGGTGCGGAGCCCGGACGGGGTCCCCGCTGTCCCCTGCTCATCGGTGCGGGGATGTGGCTCTGTCGTCGGACCCTCTCGTCCGGGGGACGAGACCCGGAGCCGGGATTTGCCAGGGTTACGGGGGACATCAATCCCGGACCGGGACACCCAGCGGCAAGGCAGGCTGCACCCACGTCCCTCGGGGGCAGGGGTTTGGCATTATTTCATTTATCAACTGATCACCCCCAAGCCCTTTTCCTCTCTCTGCCTTCTGTCACGGAAAAGGTCCCCCCCCGGTTTTTCCTTTCCGCGTTTTCCCTGCGCGGAGCCGCCGGGGGGTTGGATTTACGATCCGGACCGTTGGAAACCGAAGCACCGGGATTTACTGTAAAACGTCGCGGCGGCCTTTCCCGGATGGGGACTTGAGACTAGAAAGTCTGAGAATGTCACTTAACCAGAGTTTGTCGCCAAAAAACCGTGCTCTTGTTCGGGCGGCGATAAATTTCCCCTCTGACACGGAGCAAATTGAACCGCGGCGGCGGAGAGACGGGGGGAGACGGGGCTCCCGGGCCGGGCAGGGAGGGGGTCGCTGCTCCAGCCCCTTATTTCTCAGCATCTTTATCCCTGCGAGTCAGATCCAACCCCCCGCCGTCCCTCAGACCACCTTTCCCGACAATATTGTTGCCCCAGTGCTGTGCCCCCCCAGTTTTGTCAGTCCCAGCACACACAGGCTCTCTGATGGGGAAGGGATCCTGATTTATACCCAAAGCATTATTAGATTGAATTATGCTTCCCAAGAGGTGAAAAGGGCCAGACACACACAAGTACCCCTGGCCAGAGCCTGAGAGGGGGCACGGGCCGTTGGGGTGGGCTCGGCCCCGTGCACCATCCTGGGGCTCCATCGTATAGAGGAGCCTGGAGCCTTCTGCTCTCAGAGGAGGGCTTGATGGTGAAGTGAGCAACAAGGGTGAGAAAAGTCACGGCATGGTAGAGATTCACGAGAGCATGAGGGGAGAGAGCAGAGAAACTGGTGTCCACTAAGTCCATTGAAGAATTTCAGTATCTCACTTCTCATCCCACTTGCATTTGCAGCAAAAAGAAAATTTATAAAAAAAATTAAGGAGGAAAAGTGGTAACTCCCACTGATTGTGGTGTGTTCTTCTGTGTTTTAAGACCAAACAGGGAGAGAGGAGAAAAAAAACCCAACAGATCCTGCTGAGCAGAGGTCCCTAATTCCTAATTACTTTCTCCTTCCTTCCATGCAGGGCTATTCTTGGAGGTAGCCAGACATACGAGGGGACACCTGAAGCCCCCAAGGAGCCGGAGGCTGGGGCTGGCAGACCCGTACCCAGCACCTCTGCACTGCTCAGCACCAGCGATGCTGCTCTGCTCAAGGAGCAAAGCCAGAGACGCTCCTGCCCTAATTCCTGCAGCTGAGGTGGGAATAAAGTGCTTTTCTCCTAGAGACTATGTCTAGAAATTCCACTTATTAAATCAGTCCTGTTCTCCTGCGGGGTTTTGCTGAGGTCTGTGTTTGACCTTGCCCTGTGTCAGTCTGCTGAGCCAAGAAGCGTCACCGTCAAATTGTCCTTTCCTCTTGAAGTCTGAGAAAGGATGGTTTGAGAAAGCTGGATTTTGGAGTCTGGTTAAAGGTAACAATTAAAAGAGATTTACAGTCTGGGAGAGAGCAGCCCTCCAAGGTGGACGGTCCTCGAGGTTCTCGGTGGCCCGGTGCATCGTGCAGCCATTCTTCGTGCTCCAGCCAGCGTGACCAAAATGCCTCCTGTTCACACAGGGTCTCTCCAGCCTTTTTCCGAGCTCTGCTGTCGGCCGGGCTGCAGGACCCCCCAGGTTCTCCGTATTTCACAGTGATTCTGTCCTGCTGCTGGCAGACGAGCTAGATGCTGGGCAGATTTGGGAGGATTTCTTTGCAACTTAGACTATAAATGACATCAGCCCATATATAGCAAAGTTCCACAGAGTTCCGTGTAGTTTACGATGGCTGTAAGAGGTGGAAATAAAATTAGAGATAATGGTAAAGCCAGAAGTACAACTCAAACCTCTCAAGTCCCAGGGTAGTACCTCAACCGCTGGGCTCTTGGGTCTTCTGAAATACATTAATTCCTCTACAGCAGAAGCTGTAAACCAAATGCAAACCAAAATCTTGGGATTTTTATTTAAAGTACTCAGTCTTGGGCTTTGAATTCACGCTGAGAACAGAGACAAGCCAACTCTTATTTTTGCCTTTGAGAAATCCTAGTCCTAATTGTTCCCCTTTTCTTCTAAAACTTGGCTGGGGAAGGGGAAGAACTGGCTTGATTCTGGGAAGTATTTTGATAAAGAATAGCTGCAAATTCAAACCTCCAATTATTTTATTAAGGAGATATGCTTAAATTTACCTCTCTGCGGAATTTTAAGATGTGGAGCACAGAGGAAGGTAGTGGCAGTGCTGGGATGTGGCAAATACCGAAAGCCTTCAGTGTGTTTCCAGTTCTGCTCCACACGTATCGCATTGTTTCATACGTTTGTGTAACCCTAGGTTTAGAGGAATGTGCCTGAATGATGGTTGAGCACAGATGTAGGAAAAGACTGCCAAAAGCGCTCCAAGAAAGGACATGGGACTGGCAATAAACAGAGCTGCATCAGCAGGAATGGAGGCTCTGAGCCCTGGAATCTCGTTCCAGATTTCACATCCTCTACGGACCGATGATGATGGGGAACTTGGGAGAGGGACAGGAAACTGGGTGGCTGGTGTCCCAACACCAGCAGCTCAGGCATAGGCTCAGCATTAGATTTAGCAACGAAAAAAAAGAGCAAGTGGGAAATCAGAATTAAAAAAAAATGAGGGTGGTTCAATGATCTGTGTTGAAAAATACTATCCTTGCTGATTTATGGTGATGGGGGCTTGGCCCAGGGCACAGAAAGCACCGTGCAGATGGGGTAGGAGAACCGCAGTTCCCAGGTGCCAGTTCTCAGTGCAGTCAAATGCAGACTGAAGGGGTAAAGCAGAATAAGCAGAAGCGTAAGGAAAAGCTCTCCCCCCCTTTACCATAAACTCCCCAGCCTCAGGGACTAACAGAGCACATGGAAGGGCTTGTTACACCCGACTCTCCCTTTGCTCTCAGAACTGGGACTGTGCGCGGCTGTAGGAATAAGCTTTGTCCTTTTTTTTTTTTTTTTCATTTCTGCTGAGCTGAGTCACTGTGGAGGAAAAGCCCATTTGTTAATGGGAACAAAGTGACAAGGTTGAGACCAGAATCTCTCTGGTTGCCAGTTAAAAATGCACACTGATTTCCCTGAGGTTCCTCTCAAAGCCTCAGCTGAGATTCCCAGCCCTGGGGGCCTCAGCAGCCCCTTCCTCGCCCGCCGGTGGAGGGGTGGGCAGCAGCCTGCTGGGCTCCAGCCATGCCCAGCCCATCCAGGCAGCGAGAGGAGCGCCTGGGTCTCTTACCCTGGCACCGCAATGGGCTGCGTAGGGCTGTGCAGGGTGTGCATGGACACCCCCTGCCTTGCACCGCCTGCCCAGACCGCAGACAGAACCATAAGGTGCCATAAAGCTGAAGGTGAGTGATTTTTATGTCAACATTTATTTAGATGACGGTTCTTTGGTCTGCTCAGGAGACTCTGTACCTGGGGCACGTTTGCCGCTGCATACAAACCTTCGTGTTTCTTTGCAAAACCTCCTAAGTTATGGGGCACTTGGGTCTAAGGAGTGAGGCAGTTCATGAAAGCAGGAATAGAAAAACAAGAGTCTTTATCAGAGACGACAACATACATTAACCAGGGATTCCCATAAAAATACCACTGACCTTCCTTTGCTTGTGAAAACCTTACGTCTGAGGAGCTGCGACACCACAGCGCTTGTTTCCCCGCCTTCACAAAAGCACTTTCTCTTTTAGTGTCGGTGGGGAGGAAGGTCCCAGGGCTGGGCAGGGAAGGTCCCAGGGCTGAGCAAACATGCTGCTGTGAAGGGCTGGAGCTGGGAAAATCGCTCCTGTTGGTTCTGGAAAAATACACTGAAGCTATCTCAGTGCTAAATGCCGGAGGGATTCCCGGACGGAGAAACGGGAACAAATCATTGTTTAGAGCCATCTATATAAGGATCACATCTTCTCAGGAAAATAATCTGGGATCTGGGATAGGCTGATTTATTTAAAAGGAAGAAAAATGTCATTATTCAAAAGAATGTTCAGGAAATACAGAGATGTTAAGCACTATTTTATAATCTTGGGGGAGATGGATGGTTGTTGCAGAAAGGGTGAGCCTTCAAATGGCAGGAAATTCACCCCAACCTGCCATGTAATTCAGCAGAGGAATTTTAACAAGAAGCACCTGCCTGTCTCTTCTAGCTCAGCACTGGCCTTTATGGCTTTACACACATTGTTAAATTTAATCAAGCACATCAGTTTACATATTGTTTCTAATGATTAAACTCTCTATGGCTATTTTTTTACATATAGGTGAAGGTAGTAAGGTGTATTAAAAATTACAAAAAAAAAAAAAATCAACCAAAAACATGCGGGCTGTTTGCATGCTGCGCCCTGGAGCGGAAACTTGGATATTCACAGTACCAGCGTCCAAGAGCTCACGCAGACTCCTGAGGAACATCATAGGCGAGAAATGATGAGATGGTAAAGGCATTTGAGTTAACAACCGACCTGCACTTTGTGTCTGTGTGACACCGGTAGAAGCATTAGCCCAGCAAATGGTCCCCAGGGGTAGCCCAGCTCAGCCGCTCGCGCTGCTGGAGGACCAGTACGCAGCGGATTGCAGCGTGTTTGCCACCATGCATTTCAGATTCAGAGGTGAGGAAATATTTGGCGATATCAAATATTCGCCAGGGTTAAAAAACGAGCATCCCAAAAATGTAAGGAAGTTAGCCTTGGAGAGAGGAGGGGAAGGAAGGGTCACAGTGTGGAAATCCCCAGCATAAAGAGGAGGTCACGGACCGCTCAGCACATCTGAGGATGCTGGAGTCGCTGTCTGTGTACTCTGCATATACCTGCTTGTGTTGTAGGTCCCAGCATGTCCCGACTGCACCAGACACAGCCCTCCATGGAGTTAATTTATTCCTACTTTCCTTTGTTCTGTATTTCTGGATGTCCAAAACCCATGACCAAATTCCTCTTCTTCCATCAAGGGAAAATTTCTTGGTGGATAAAAAGAACAAGTCGTGAAGCCGTGAATTCCCATTTCTTTCTCAACCGTCTGGCTCGGCCTCTTCTTCACAGGCCCACGGGGACCATTTCTGGGCGCACACAGGAAAGAACCCGAGAGCACATGCTACTTCAGCTATTGCAGCTCACGAACCTCTTGTCCATCTGAAAGACATTGTCTTAATAGGCCACTGCTTGCATGGGACAGATGGAGAGAAGAGACAGGGAAACCTGCTGTCGGAGAAGGAATCTCAGTTCCCGTGGGAGGAGGCAACAGCTCGGTCCCTGGTGGATCTGCAGCATCGGGTCGGTGTTTCAGCAGTGTTGACCGAGGGATATTGTGGAGGCACAAATAGGAGAAGCCATAATAAGGTGACATAAAATAATGGCTCGTGCTGTAGAAAGGCTCTGCTTCGTGCCTTGCAAACATGCATGAAATGATGATCCCAACCTCCTCCGTGCTAAACTCAAGGGGATTCCTTTCAGCTTTAACCAATGCAAGGGACGGCACAATTTTGCCGGTGCACGTGAGGGGAATTGCTATTGATTCATATCAACACCAGCCCAGGGGCTGGGGAGGGCGATGGGGAGAGGTGCTGTGCTCGGGAACCCCCACAGAAGGAGATGCTCACGCTCATCCTCAGGGCCACGAGTGCTCAGCGAGGCCGGGTGAGCTGCGCCTCGACACAGCTCCCGGCTTTTCAGTGCGTATTTACAGCCCCCAAAGCTCCCGACACTGACTGAGCCCCCATGATTCCAAGCATTTCACACTGCAGGAAAAAATGGCCTTTAACACAATTTAGTTGTGTTCCGTGTCCTGCCTCTCCTGTTTCATGTGGTAAACTGCTAAAACCCAAATATGTGAGAAAAAAATATGGTGCGGTTTGTTTTGATTTTTTTTTTCCAGGAAAGCCGATGTAATACTTATGTTTCTGATAAACTTTATAAAAAGCGTGTTCCTGGCTTTGTGCGCAGATGTGCATGTGTATGCAGGTACCTGAGCCAGTGGCTGCTAAAGCAAAGGAAATTTCTTTTACATCACTTCATTAATTTCAGGGGGGAGGCAAGATGAAGGCATATAGCCATTTTAATAAAGACAATTTTTTTCAGGAAGATATTTCTTCCAACTAGCCTTTTCCTGATGGGATTTCCAAGCCAGAATTGTTTTCCTCCTTTCCCTCATCCAGTAAGAGCCCTTCAGTTGAGCAATGACCGTCTCAGCAACCTCCATTGTTTACACCCGCGGGTACCGCGACCCTTGTGGCTGCCTGAGGTGCTAGAGGACAACCTTAGAAGTCCCAAGGTGCTCAAAAGCTGCCTGGTTTTAAGCCAGATGAAGCTCCTGTGTCCCATTCACCTGCTTAAAGCAGCCACTGAAGTGTCCTGCTCAACTGAGACTTCGATAAGGAAATGAAGCCGTGAGTCCAGGTTACTTTTTTATTAATAAATTGTTGAGTGCTGCTGAAATATATATGTGCAAACACAAACGTACCTCTGCTTCCACCCCTCCTATTTCCATCTCTTTCCAGCATTTCAGTGCATTTCAGTGGGGGTGAGATATGAAAGTCCATGCGCTCGCTTTCTGTTTTCGGCGGCTTAGCGTTGCCGTAAGCTCCATATCGGCTCCCTTTGTCCAGGTTTGGGTCTGTCCCTGGAATTTCCACACCTCATTCCCTTCTACTTTTGATATTCTTGCCAGGACCTGCTTTTGGGGTCGCAGACGCAGGGTGGGCCCCTGAGGGTTTCAGGGATGTGTGAGGGTGAGTTGGGGTTGGAGGTGAAATTTAGCAAACCAAATCTTATCGAGACTCTGATATATGGTCCCTGGAAGGTGACCCAGGTGGGACCTGGGTTTCTTCTGGCCATTGCACACACCAAGTGTTCTGTCCCTCAGGTGGCCCCAAGCCCCCTCGCTAGTCTCATACCTACACAATGGTCGGGAATTAATGGCATGAAAAAAACAACAGTTAATTTAATTCGATTCCCTGTGTTGCTTTATGCGTCGGGATTTTCTTTCCCGTCTCTGTGCAAAACCCCCGTAGTCTCATAATAACCCACATACTAATTTCCACATATTTTTCTTCATTAGGTAGTACCCTTCCTGTGACCGTCCAGATGGGCTTTCTTACTTGCGTATAAAAACTAAAAGCAAGTGGGTGTCTCCTCCAAATAAAAAAAAAAAATAATCCCTTGGGTGTTTAGGGAAAAGAACAACCTTACAGGTACTGTAAAAAAATCTGTCGGGCTGCAAATTGCTGAAAGGGACAGAAGACACTTGCAAGGTGAGCTCGGGTGCAGGCAGGGCTTCTCTCTTTCTAGGTAAAATTGTGCTTTAAAAGTGGTTTTTTCCCTCCTCCGGTAGCCCGTCCTCGGGGCCGCAGCCGCTGCCCCGCTCGGGTCCGGCGGCCCTGGTGGGGCCTCAGGAGAAGCGAACGGTGGTGGGACCGGACAAATCGGGCTTTTCCCCCTCATTTCTCCGCCGGGTTCTTGTTTCTCCTCCTGCCAGGCCGAGAGCGGGAGGAATCGCCTCTTTCTTGCACTTTTTTGCACGTAAATTGGTGGCGAAGAGGGCGACGGAGGCTGCCGGATGCGGCGAAATGCAAATGGGCAGCCTCGGGTTTCTGGGTGCTCGTTAGCGATCTTTAAGGGGCGAAAAAGAAAGAAAAAACCCAAGCCTTTAGCGTCACAATAAAGACAAAACGGTGCTTGAAAAGGAATTGAAAAGAGCCCCTTTTTCTCCGTCTTTTGGTTGCGACAGAAAATCGCACACGGATCTATAATGCGGGTATTTCACAGTCTTACCGTGGCCATTAACATTCAGCACACGGTTCTCTGCGGTGGGACTGAAACGGGTTTGAGCGTGAATGAACAAAAACCCATTAGAAAACCACGACTGTATTAAATTTCAGCTCGGAAAATTGAAATATTTCTCACTTGGACGCTTACTTCTGTAGATCAGGGCAAAAAAAAAAAAAAAAAACCCAACGAAAAGAGGGCTTTAGTTGCTGTTTAGGGAATATTCCATCCCTATGGCACTTCCACAGTGGCGTGAGACCCATCAACGGCGAGTCTGCTCGCAAACAATAAACCTGTTTCATCTTTTTAAATTTTTTTTTTTTTAATTTTATAAAAAGCAATTAAAGTCATCTAGCAGAGAAAGATAATGTCGATTCCCGTGGAATATGAATTATATTTCGCCTTTGTACAGAGTGTAACACTAGAATATATCGAAAAGCCATTTCCCTGTCAGTGCTTTAGAGTCACGATTTTCATTTTAAATTTATTGGATGTAACTACAATGAGGAGTTTTCCTGTTTTGTTTACAGGTCTAAAATTACATGGTGGTGTACAGCGGCACACACACAAAGAGATCACGTCGTCTTAGGTTTGAAAAAATAGTAAGTTTTAAAAGAAATTTTAAAAAAAGAAAGAGAGGGAGAGAGGCAGAGCTGCCTTTTATATTTTATTTTATTTTTTGGACTCAGATTAGAAAACAAATGGAGTGAGGATGTAAAAAATGTACCTTTGATTCAGCTGAAGGAGAAGAAGGGAGAGACAGAGCAGTCTGGGGTCCCTGTTAATGACATCCCGTCAAAATGCTTGTAAGACCCAAGAATGTTTACAACGTGGGCTCAAGTTCAATGACAAAATCCTTTGAAGGGGAAAAGGGAAGGGAAAAAAAGAGCAGCCCAGACACTTTATGCAGTGGGCATGAACTTGAACAAAAGAAAGGAGTCAAAGGCTGGGGAAGGGGGGGAGGCGTGAAGGAAGGGCTCGGGGAGGTGTCCCCACTGCGCCTCTTTCTGCCTCCCTTATGCTCCTAGGTGGGTCTTTGGTGCCTTTTAATCTGATTTAGGGGAAAAATAAAGGAGGGAGAGGAGAGGAGAGGAGAGGAGAGGAGAG
>VYZM01023266.1:97255-128140 GCA_013398915.1 Dromas ardeola
GGGAAGGTCCTTTTTTTTTTTTTTTTTTTTTTTTTTTTTTTTTTTTTTTTTTTAATAATATGAGCTTGGCTGATTTTCCTCAACTTAAATAAAAAGGTGCAGTTGCTATCATCTCTTTTGATCAGATTTTTAAAGGAGTCTAACTCTCACTTGGGCACTTAATTGGATTAATCTGATTTTTCAGAAGTATTAACAATTTGTGGGATTATGTGTTAAGGGCTTTCAAAGGACTAAACTTTTGTAACAGCTTGGGACAGTTTTTAAGTATTTAGCAATTACGTAGAAGCCAGAAATGGCCATCTTCCATTTAAGCTCTTAAATAAAATGTGCATTCCCAGTGCACTGCTCTCAAGGACATCCCATCCTGTCCTAACTCACTGGTCAGGGCGCACACAGCACACTGAACAACCTTCAATAACCCAGTTCTTCTGAAATTAGCTGCTTGGAGTTGCTGTTTTCTGACTACATTTACACATCTGTCCATTTTAATACTTAAACTTACATTGCTGTGAAACCAAAAAAGGAAATAATTAGTTCTGTATCGTTTTTGGTTTTCCACAGTAACACAAGACAATAAAGAAACTTCCTGTTACAGACACAGAACCTCTTTTATTGAGATTCTGCTATTGAAATAGATGACTTCGAAAAAGAATATCCCAATGAAATTCACTTTTCCAGAATTAAAAGGTAAGAGATGTCCGATGGCCTGAATATATCCAGCCATGAAGGTTCACTGTCAGCTCTGAGATGGTCAGAACAGAGCTGAAGACACGAATGTTACAGGATCTCACACTTTGTCCAAGAGTCAGTAGGAGCTAAAGCCCCTAAGGGGTGTCTTTGCTGTCGGATCCAAGCCTGTGCCATTAGCAGCTGGAGGCGGAACCAAACCCAGGCTGAAGCTATCAGAATGATCGACTCCACTTTGGAGAGAATGAGATTTGGTTCTGTTCCTCATTCTGTGGGTCACAGAGAAAGTTCCAGAGAGGTCCAGTGACACAGAAGATCATCTCTGTCAACTAGCAACAAGCTCGGTGCCTCAGTTTCCCTATCCACAATACTATTGTTATAACCATATTTTCCCAATCCACTTGTGATGCTTTGTACAGTGTTTCTAATATGCCGTGCTTCTTTTCTTCACGTACACTTGGTTCCAGAACTGAAGGATGGATAAAAGAAAGAGGTACTAATTGCCTTGATTGTATTTTTACACAGGAACAGTCTTGGAGTAGGTAGCTTAATTTCTACCAAAACTTCTATTAAAATATATGAAAAGATTAGTATCTTATTGATGCCCTGCACTGGAATTATCTTTCTTAACACAGACATATCTGTCTCACAAGGCTAAATAGCTTGTATCAGGAGCTGATTCAAAACCAGATTGATGAGATGGACTAAATTCATTCTTGGTGCAACATTGTTGAGGTCAGTGAAATGGAGAGCATTAGCTCAGTCTATGCTACAAAATTGGCTACTGTTAAAAATGAGCTAAAGAAAGTGAGGATGAGGCACTGGCTACCTTTTAATTTTGTTTCACGTTGCTGTTCTGCTGGGGCAGAGGTTTTCATCCCTTGCTCAGTCCCCACCTTCCTGCAGTGACTGCCCACTTTGAAACAAAACAATTGAACAGAAAACAATTGAACAGCGCCTGTTGCTACCTCTGCAGCAGATCTGGAACATGCTTTTGTTAAAAATCACTACAAAACAACACTTTCCCCCCCTCAGCATTTTTCTAACTTAGTCCCACAGACGAAGTTCAAAGAACGAGTGCTGAACACCGAACTGGCACCACTAACAGCAGTAGGCTCTGGACACAAGGATGAAGATCAGGCAGGATGAGGCACTGGGTTATATTTGTTCTGTTGCTGATAGAGGAAACAAGAAGCAATAGCCTCAAATCTTTCTTTTATCAAGGCAGATGTTGTGAGTGCTTTGAGTGGCGACAGTGCCTCCTTATCTACAGTTCTGTTAATATGCAGTAAATACATGTGCATTTTCTGAAATTGAGCTTGAAAAAGAGATCGCCTTATCCAATGAAGCAATTTGTCAGATGCATGAGGTCATTTTGCCTTTAATCAGATGAAAACTAGGCCAAGGAAGGGCATATCTGTGAGTAGTTGAGTGCTCTCTTAACAGGGTTAAGTGCAAAATGAATGACTCTCAATGGAGCAATATAAACAACCAGCCCTGCCAAACCCCCAGACTCACAAGATCACAGTTGGTGTCCCTCATTTTGGCCTCTTCCACCCTTTACTCTTCATGAGCCTGAGAAGTGAGACTCTGCTATACCACAGTAGTGTATTTTTTTTAATACTCTTTACAGTCTTATGAAGAGTCATAAATGCATAGGATTTGTTTAAACATATCTTGCCTTGTGAATAGAAAATTTTCGAGACGTGGTGCAAGCACTCAGTAGTTCAGCTGAAGTTCAGTACAGAGAACTTTTTTTCCTCACTAACTGTATTCCACTAAGTAGATCAGACACCACACCAGCATTTCTAGCGAAGGATTTTTCATTGAGCAGAACAAGAGGTGGCAGCAATCAGATATCATCATAGCATGCACATATACATCAAGTTCCAGTACAACGGTTTCACGACAGGACACCCACAAACTCCCGACATTTCTTTTTTAAAGGCAAATTTCACTGGTCATCTATTGATGGATGTTACTTGCTAGCAAAGCTGTAAAAGTGGAAGCAATTGCCAAAGAGTATATTTAAAAAAAAAGAAACAACAAAATGGTTCTGTCAGTTCCCAGTGAACAACATTGTCTAGAGAGGAGAGGATGTCTCTGATTTGGGTAGACAAAAATTTTGGGAGTAGTTTGCTCAAGCCCCGTAAGGAAGGAACTATGATATTTAATATATTAATGGTATGTCCACACTACAGGCTGAAACTTTAAACAACCTAGCTCAGATTCTGGAAGTGGTAGAGCTAAAGCAGAGCTGCACATGCATTGTCAGTTCTCAGCTCAGACATTGCTTCACAAGGGGGTTCCCAAATTAGCTTGCCCCCCCATGCTACAACCCTGCATGCAGGACAGTGTTTCATTATTTTGGTGGTACTTGCTTATCACCACCTACGTGCCACTCCTCATAAAGGCATCAGTTTTAGACCAGCTACTCCATACTACCACTATAAGACTGCGGGACAGACACATGCTTTGGAAGAAGACTGAAATCATATTGTGAAAGAAAGCACACCCTTCCCCACCAGCTCGTGACACTCCCACAGACTCTGTTAAACCTGCACTTGGGACTAGTGAACAACTTGCAAAACAGATCCTGAAAATCCTCTGCCTGGCAGTGTATTTGTCCTGTAATGTCTCCAGGAACGACATGATGGTGAAAGTAAAGGCAGCAGAAGCTAGCACCTTCCTTGTCAAGGTTTTGCCTTCTAACTATAACTTCTCTCAGGTCAATACATCATTTTTGAGACAGTTATCATGTGCTGAATATTGTTGATTAATCATCTAGCACAAAAAGCAAATCGGTTCCGCTCTTAGCAGTGTTCAGTCCTTCATTCCTAAATCACTTTAAAATTAGGAAACTTTTGCTCTTTTGATGCTTTGCCTTAACATCTATAAATAGAATACTGAGGATACAATGCTGAGTCAGAGGAAGAAAAATCACCCGCTGAGTAACTCCCATCTCTCCTTACTACAATGTGAAGTCAAACCTAGCAAGGGATAGGGCCCATGAAATGCACCATTTTTCACTGTACGCAGTTCACCTGCTATTTGCAGAATACTTCTGGAAGGTGGGAGTTCTTGGACAGATAAATATTACCATCCAGTTTCTCCTCCTCCTCTTCCTTTGTCCTCAAATTTATTTGTAGCTTCCACTGTTTGTAACTTAGGACGCACTATGCTGCTCTCTGCATCAAATAACTAGTATGCTGCTGCCACAAGCCATTGAATATTTTCACAAGGAGATCAAGGTCTTAGAGGACTGGAATTAGAAAACAGAAAAAAATACTGTGAATATAGTCCTCAGAGTGTCTTTTACTTGCTGATCTGACTCTGTTGCAGGGTGATGACCACATACTGCAGGATCTCTTGGATTGGAGTTGTTGCCATGCAGTGGCTCCAAATCTTACTTGACTTTTGCTAAAAATCATACCCAGTCTGGAGCAGCAGAGACAATATCCTTCAGCATATCTGAGCTCACAGATGGACTAAAGGAATGGGTTTATATCACATCCTAGGTGTAATCCCAAGCACCCGCACTTGCCTAGAGTTGAACTGTGTTTGCATTCTGTGGCTCTGGGAAATGCTAAAGGAGAAATTGTGAGCCCAGCCTACCCCTTTGCATGGAACTTTTTGCTGAAAGCAGAGCCCACAAACCGGGCTCCGTGTCTGGCTCCATCGCCTTTATTACTAGAACTGATAAGATAACTGATGCGAAAGCCCTTCCTAAAAGAACCCTCACCTACCTGCCTTAAACTGCATATAAATTGAATTCTTATGTAATTTGATGGCTACCTAGAGCACAGTATGTTGTGTGTTAAGAAGTTAAATATATCTTACAGGTGACAGAGATGCGCGGAGCCAGGTCAGGGGATGCACTATATTTGATCCCAGCACCTAAGGTCAGAGGTGACATATGAAATCTGGCATTTTGCTGCTGGTTTCAACAAGGATTTGTGAACAAGTCACTTAAGCTGGAAAAAAATGCCTTCATATGCAGCCTGTTCTCGGTAGAGTGACGCCAGCTGTTTTTTACATATATTGCAAAGAGGGAAACAAATCAGTAACACAGTCAGTTTGGAATTATAGCCTCAGGTTGAATGCAGAGTTGATATCAATATAGTGTGTGCTGTGAGTAGAAGAAGAGGAGAAATTGGCATTAACTTGCTGGGCTCCAAGAACCACAGTCTGCCCCTTCCATTACCAAGTAACTTCCACCGAGGGTGATGGATAACTGAAATACTTCTGTAGGCAAAGAACTGGAGTGAAGCTGGACACCAAGGTGAGGACTCCTGCAGGCGGGCAAGGCTCCTCGCATGTCTCCAGGAGCACAGCCACTGGTTTTCCACGGATTCAGCGTAGTCTATCCCCCTCTGCTGGCCATCCACCCGGCACCAGGAACTCTGCAGGAGACCTGCAAAGAGCAAAACCAACCCCAAAGTGGTGGTAAGAAAGAGGGTGATGGTAGCAACCAACTGACTGGGGGGGGTGGGGAGGGGGGAAGGAAGAACGACCAGTTAATACATGCTCATGTTGCAGGGTCAAAGAGAGACTCTTATCCTCAAGCAACTGGGGCTTGGATTTGTGATTCAAGATAATATCAAACCCACAAACCCACATATTTCAAAGTGCGCACTACCCTGGTGTAACCGGGTGAGCAGATATGATAGTTCTGTTTCATAATAGCATGTGCTGTTATCCATATTTTATTAATAACATCTCTATTTGCAGCCACACCTGGCTGGTATCACAGCCATCTTTCTGCATGCAGTTATTAAAAGTGGACAGTTTCCTAGAACGGGCAGAATATTGGAAACTTTGATAACAAACACAAATGTAACTGAACTGGTATATTTCTACCCTAATATTGCAATAGCTCAATCACTGTACTGCTTCTTTATATCACTATAACTGTATTCATGCCTAGAAACTTCTATTGCTCAAACTATTACTGAGTTAGAGCAATCCCATGTCCTAGTACAGGAAAGGATTTAGGAATCAAAATGTAAAGAAGAAATGTATACTCCTGGATCACCTTATAAAAGTTAAGCCTTGCACAGCCACAGCACTGCTGCTGATTTATTTACAAAGGAAGAACATGGAATATTGCAAGAAAAATGCTTGCAATAGGACAAATATTATGTCTAGGTAAACGAATATAAACGTGCCTATCACAGCTGACAAAGATAAATACAGTAAAGATATAGAATTGTTATGGTGTGTTGATCTAAGATTCCAAGCAAAGTTTGGAAGGAGTGGTAAGATCTTATTAGACAAATCAGTGTTTCTAGGAAAAGCAGGGAAGCATTTAACCTCAAGGAAAAAAATTGAAACAAATCCAAGTACGCTGTCAAACTGGAGTACAAACTCCCCTCTGTGGAGTTTTCTTCCCAATTTTGGTGTCCAATTCTGTTACTCATCTGAGTTTCTTCACTTGATTTATTCAACAGCAATAAATACGGTGCATTGGGGAAACACAAAGAGATGCTTTGAAGACTTATGTCAAGCATATGAAGGTGTACGAGAAAAGGTAAACACTACCCCCTCTGGGAGTAGCTTAGAAATGTTCTCTCCTTTTTACCTCTTACTACCAGTGTCTTTTTCTCTGGCAGAATTAACTCTGTTGTTGTTAATGGAATAATTTGTCAGATGCATGCATACATTATCCTGTAAATGAATGAACAAGATGCAGGGTTAGAAAGGTATTAGCCTCCTCCCTTCTTCTCTACATGATCCTGGTCACACTGCATAATGTACAAAGCATCTTAATTAAGCACAGAAGATTTAATGGCACTAAATATGATCAGCCCTATACTGATCCCATTACTCTAAAGAACCCAATAAATGAGGCTCAACAGTTTCAATTTCACTTCACTGCAATTTCATCAGCATTCCAATTCCATCACTTCTGAGAAATCAGCAGTTTCAATGGAAGATAACCCTCTTTCTCAGTCAGGCCCCATTCTACAACCACTTATTAGTAGAGCTAATTCTGTGTTGGAATGATCCAGAACTGCATACCAGAACCCTTCCTGGCCATCAGCTAAGCCACGACTTCTTTTCATAAAGAAGTAAACCAAAATATCTTAGCATTTAGCACTTTTTTCCTTCCAAGATTTCTTTTTCTTACAACTATCTTTTTTTTCCCCAAAAATAATGCTTCATGAAAACTAGTACCAGAATAATAACAGAAAGTTAATTAAGTATGTATTTATAGAAGTACTAACTGTGCCAAAACTTGTATGCAGCACTGATCTGGATAATATAACACATGCTGTCTTCTACTACAGAATCTGCTCAAATATTTCATGCATAATTTTATTTATGGTGCTCAGACAGTACAAAGATGAATCGCTAGTATTTATGAAATGCTTAGAGATTCTCAAGAGAAAGATGCTTCAGACAGTTGAACTATTATGATTTCTCCGTATCTCTGTCTGCTATGTATTGAACTGTCATTAACTTCTGCTAACAGGCTTGTTTCCTTACCAAGCTATTATGCAAAAGGTCAGAGGATGCTGAAGTAGCAAAATGTGTAAGGCCCTCTTTATAGACAAATATCCTCAGAGGGTCACAGTATGTCACCAGCACATAAATCCTCAGATCAAACTTAAATTTACCAATAATAAAAGGCTTGGAAGGAGAACACAAAGCCAGTTTGCTTCTAAACTTGCTTGATATACACGAACAACACTGGTAACTCATTAATCGCTATAGCAAAGGTGACAAACGTTGCTGATGTCCCTGCTGAACTCCTTTCTATGCCAGATATGCTTCTACCATAGTCTAGCCTGGTGCTGAGCAAGGAAAGATACTGTAAATGCCTCTTACTGGGGTGTACGTCCCTAACGCTGACCAAACTGGAGCTTGGGTCTGCATGACAGCAACCGTTTGCAGGTTCTCCACTTCATTTAAAGCCATAGCTGGTCTTTGTACAGCTCAGCAAGTGTTTGAAGTTCACTTCAAGCGTGACTGTTTGAAGGAATGAAACATTAACAACAGAAAAGGAGCCTGTGGGTCAGTCCACTCTTTCTTCTGCTCAAGAGGATCTGATTTCCTTCTTCTTTTTCTCCAAGCCAGAGAGTCCATGTGTCCTCCCTTCCATCTCTTATTTTTTTTAGACATTCATAGACTTTCATTCTTTCCTTGGGACATTCCCTAAAAAATAACAATGAAGACAATGTAAAGTCAAACAGATTTAGTCCATAAGATAAAGCGTGTCCAAAGGTCAACAATAAACCAAAATAAATTAAGGTTTTGCTCTTCAAATTATTGGAAGTCCAAACAACTAGAAGCTTACAGAAATTTTTAGATTAGATTTCATTTGGGACATGACTTAAAAGTGTCAATCAAAAACACCTTGGTGAGACTCTTATTTGGAACAGGCGATAGGGCTTAATGGAATTCATGAAAAATGAGTACCTTAAATGCTCATTCACTAATGAGGGATAAAGTTTTCCTTGTTCAATGCATCTATCCCGAATGCCCTGAACTATTGTCAAGGTGATTCTGTCTCAAAATATTTGAAGTCATTTCTGAACAAGAGTTTACAGAATAACATGTAAAGTAGACATTTGTCTTTTGACAGTGACGAATTCTTTTGACAATGATGAATCTGAAGAAAATGACCAGTGAATGCTATTTATGGCTGAGTGACCACATCAAGGCAAGGCTAAACTGGATATTAAAACACCAGCTCAGTGACAATGCAGCAATCTTGAAGCATGGAATGGAGGGATTACCCTTGAGCTGTAGGGCTGGCAGATCATATTCTGTCCGGGTTTTGAGTCCTTCTCAGATTTGGCGATGAAGACGCCTCTGCCCTGACAGCCGGAGTCCAGTTTACAGACACAAGTCTTGTGTTTCCTTGATCAGCAATTGGGCTACAAATTGTCATATCTATGAGGAGGGAAACAGAACAGAAGGACACTACAAAAGTCATGAAAAAAATGCATTAAAGCTGCTTTCTAACGTAGATTTTCTAGGTCTAGGTTTTCAAACCATTGCAAGAATTTTGCAAAAGTGTAACTTTAACTATAACAGCAAATAGGATTGTAAGAATATTGTAAGATTAAAGAATCAGGTCTACTTCCCTTCAGTCCTCTGCACTGAAAAAAGTTTTAAGTGACAATTGCTTATTTTTCCTGATTTCTTTTCCAGCACTAATTTCAAACAGAGAAAACTATTTGCTTTCCTCTAGCCCAGCATATTCATCTTTGCCTAGTATTCAGGAGAGGTGTCTAATATGCTGGAAGTTAGACAATTCTGACATGCAAATAATAGAATTTAAATCTGATAGCTAAAAAATAATTGTGCCAAGAAAAAAGGCTTTAAGAAGGGCTTACTCTGCAGGAAGACACTGAGAAAGAAGTTGAATTATTTTGGGAAGAGCTTTACCACCTTGCTTATGTTCCCAGCTGGCAAATATTTCCTACAGACCTCACTCCCTCCAGGGAAGTGGATAACTTTCTAGGGAAAGAAGTCCAGGGAGAAAAAAAGACATAACAAGTATTTTGAACTCCACCTTTTTGATTGCAAAAAAAAATTAAATGGATCATCATATGGATATAGCCTAACGAACTCACAGTCATAAGCACTTGATTATTTTTCATTTCCATTAACCCATCTGTTGAGATGGTATAATCTCTCCAGCATGCTGTTCACTCCTCATTATCTCTTGCTCCCCAAAAGCCATACCGCCAGCAGCTCCATGCACTGCAGCGCAGAGCAGAAGCAGTTTCAGGAGGAGGAAGATTTGTAATTTCAAACTCTCTGTTTGGACTCGGAGGGAGATGTAGAATCACCGTTCAATTAGACCTTGGCAATCAGTCAAGGTGGATTGCTTTTGCTCAATGTGGACGTATTATTTACAAACCGCCTGCTTTAGATGATAATCTATGCAATTAGTCATAAATGACTACCAAACAAACCGACAATTTCTTACTGTTTCATAAGCTTCATACTAGCTAGCAATAACAAACAGTTCCATTGATATTTCTGAAAAGTGGTGAAAAACAAAGATTCCTGGAATACAACTCTGAATAATGCTTTATTTGGGCTGGGAACGGAGCCATTTACAGTACTTCTTCATGTTCTTCTCCCAAGGCACGAATCCAGAAAATACTGGCAAGAGCTCACAGGCATATTAAGTTTTGACTTCTTGCCTAACTTCAGTCATTATGGGAGAAATATGTATAATGATCACAAGCTAGTACTTCAGGAAGCTTAAACATTAGGGATGGCACATACTTGCAAAGAGCAAGTGTTAGAACAACAGGGGACACCCCAGGGCCAATAAAGAAATACTCTGACTAATGACTGGTAGCACATGTCGGAAGGCAACTGCATCAGTGGGGGAATTCTGAGACAGCCTGCCAAACTTTGTGCAAAAGAAGGCACACAGACACTAAAGCTTTTGATTTCCAACAATTCAAGTGACGTGTTAAAATAACATTGTGATCCCTGGTGAGCCCCTGAGCAATCCCAAGCACAAATCTAGGATAGGCAGAGAATGAATTAAGAACAGCCTGAGGGGAAGGACTTTGGGGTGTTGGTGGATGAGAAGCTCAACATGTCCCGACAATGTGTACTCGCAGCCCAGGCGGCCAACCGTATCCTGGGCTGCATCAAAAGAAATGTGGCCAGCAGGTCAAAGGAGGGGATTCTGCCCCTCTGCTCTGCTGAGTAGTCCTGGAGTACTGCATCCAGCTCTGGAGTCCTCAGCACAAGAAGGACATGGACCTGTTGGAGAGGGTCCAGAGGAGGCCATGAAGGCTGGATGTCTTCCATGGAGGCTGGAGCACCTCTGCTATGAGGACAGGCTGAGAGAGTTGGGGTTCTTCAGCCTGGAGAAGGCTCCAGGGAGACCTTCGACCCCCTTCCAGTATCTGAAGAGAGCCTACAGGAAAGCTGGGGAGGGACTTTTTAGAAGGGCATGTAGTGATAAAATGAGGGGTATTGGCTTCAAACTGGAAGAGGGGAGATTTACGTTAGATCTCAGGAAGAAATGCTTCACTCTGAGGGTGGTGAGCCCCTGGCCCAGGTTGCCCAGAGAAGCTGTGGCTGCCCCATCCCTGGAGGGGTTCAAGGCCAGGTTGGACGGGGCTCGGAGCCACCTGGGCTGGTGGGAGGTGTCCCTGCCCAGGGCAGGGGGTGGCACTGGGTGATCTTCAGGGTCCCTTCCCGCTCAAACCAGTCTATGATTCTATGAAATGTAAACTTACTGGTCCTTTAGGAATCGACTAAACCGCAATTATTTTGGCTTCCCTGTTGAAGAGATGGTAGAAATGATCTCCCAAGGCTCCGTCCTTGAGCCAGGAGCAGACTCTACAACCCAACAGACCCACCTACGTCTACGGCACAACTTTTGAGGCGTTTTTTTCTAAGGTTTTCCCCTCTGCACTTGTCACATAGGACTCAGCATTACCTCAGGGCCGGCGGGAGACTCCCCAGGCAGGCACCGACCGCGGGGAGCGCCCTCAGAGTCCGCCATCCGCCGTCCCCGCCCTCAGCCGGCACCACGGGGCTGACGGCGGGGGCAGCTAGCGGGGCCGGGGCGCGCCCCCCAAACCCGGCCTACACAGAGGCCCCAGCAGGGCCGATCCGGGAGGGCGGGCGCCTCCGCGGGGCCGGCCGGCACCGCCGCCCGCACAGCGGCCGCCGAGGTAAAAGGCCGGGGCCAGGCCCTCAGCGGCCGGACGGATGAGGGGGAGCAGACCCCCACTCCTTCCCGCCTCCTGATTGGGCAAAACGACGCCCTTCCTCCCCGCCCCCTTATTAACATATTACATCTCCATTGGGCCAAGTAGGTAGAAAGGACTCTGATTGGATAAAACCAGCAAGGGGGCGGGAGCGGTGTTGTTACGGCAACAAGAGGACGCGCGGGCGTGAGCTGCAGTTGCGCACGCGCATTCCGGCGCTGCCGGCCTCCTTTCCCGCCCCCAAACCAACGGCCTACTAACGGCCGCGCTTCGCCGAGGAGGGCGTGGCCTCATTCGAACGGTCACAGCCAATCAGAGATGCGAGGGCCGGGGTGATTTGAATATAGAGGAGGGGTGCCGGGGCTGCGCGGGGGCTTCTGGGAGGTGCTGCCTGAGGTGGGGCGTTGTGAGGGCGGGAATGGCGGGAGGTTTCCTCAGGGGGTCCGTCCCTTCGCCCCATGGCCGGGCGGGATCCGGTGGTACCAAACAGCTCTCCACCACCTCAGAGTTCTGCTCCCTTTCTGCAGGCTTCGTGTGGAGAGCTGGCAGCGGAGGGCTCTGCCTTTGCACCACTGTGGCACGACATTCTGGGAGGCCAGAAGAAGGGCGTGAGGCCCACAGGAGCTTCAGGTGACACCAGGTAGTGAAGTCCTTGACTTTGATCCCCAAGCAGCAGTGGCCATACAGGATCATCCCTTCAAGAGTTTATTTGCCAGGCAACATGCCTTGTCATGAGGCCCTATGCTGCTGGTTGGGTGGGATTCCAGGACTTGGGTTTTTAAACATTCAAAAGTTTGCAGATTGGTCTGCAGTGTCTCTGTCCATGCTAGCCTAACTCTGGGTTAACAGTCATGCACAGAGCCTTGTCTTAAATCTTTAAAAAGGCCCAAAAATTATCCTACGTAAATAATAATGAAAGAAAGCTGCCAGCTTTGAGAAACTGAAATTAGACTCCAAGTTAGACACCAAGTTGGTGCTGTGTGCACAATGGGTTGCAACAGTTGTATGAATTCAGTTCTGGCTGCCATGGAAACAGACTGAGATGGCTAAAAATGGAGCAGGTTGTTCTAAGTTAATTGTTTGATGTGCAAAAAAAAGCCTGGATTTGCCTTTTTTTTGTGTGTGTGTGTGATACTGATTCCTTTAAACTAACCTGCTCCATTTCCATGGCAGCCAGCAGCAGATTTACTAGAATTCATTTTAAATTTTACAATCCTGATATGTGTCATAAGGTTAAGAGTTTTCCAACGTTTTCAATAGAATTAAAGATCCAGTGAGCTGCTTAGATTTATTTGAGCAATCTGTAGCATACTCAATACGATGCATTCAAGTGATATATAGGTATATATAACTTCTACATTAAAGCAGTGTATTTTTCTCTTCTGCCACTTGTAAACACAAGGATTAGAACCTTTACTGGGACCAAAGAAATTTTTGTTCAGGATTATGCAGTGATGCGTCTAGTCTATATTCTGTCTCTCGTTGGGCCACATGTTTTAGGATAAAGTGTGAGAATCTCATGTTTAGGGGTTGTCTTAGAAAAGCTCACTGAGAAATATCATTTAATATCTCTCTCAAAGCTAATGTCTCTTCCAGAATATCTGTTAGGATTGTAACTGAGTATTGTAAGATTTCTTCCTTTAAGCGCAGAGGGGTGTTCTAGTAGCATGCAGGATGTTTGAGTGTCCCCATTTTGCCTGATTTGTTAAAAAACCCACTGGTGTAAAGCAACAATAACACCTCAAGGCACACTTTCTAGGTATAGTTCTAAAAGGACAGAATACAGGTCATTAAAATTATACTACTAGAGAAGGAACTTCCTGAAGGTGTAAAAAACACTGAGCTGCCTAAAAAAAATACTGATGTTCTCTGTTTCATATAATGAAGAGCCCTTCTTCCAAACTTTTCCTACATTTTGGATCAGATCTATCCTAGCAGTAGCCCTCTTTAAGGACGGATTGTCAAGTCTAATGACTCCATTAAGGCACGCGTGGGTTCATATATACTGCTACAACCAAGTAATAACTCTTAGGGATTAAAAATCCATATGGCACTCTCAGCTGTACTGCATAACATGTGTGGCAGCTGCTCTCAAAAATACTATAACTGTTATTAAAAAAGGAATTAACTACACTGAATGGCTTATGAAACTGCAAGATATTATTAAATAGAAAGAAATTTAGTGTAAAAAATGTTCAGAATCTTCAGGCTGACCATCTTTTTTTGTCTTTTTCATTGTCACTGTTTGTTTCTGGTTGCATTTAGATGCCGTAATCATGACCAAGGCCCCACAGGAATACACATTATGAAAGCACATGCAATATTCTAGTCTCATCCTGTTACTGGGGAAGGGAAGCAGGCAGGGGACGAGATGTACAGATGTAAGTGCCTCAGGGCTTGAGTTATCAACTCAGTCTCAAAGCAGCTGCTCCCACTGGCGAATCTCTTATGGATCAGTAGAGGAGAAGTACAGCCTGATGAACCCCACCAGGTTTTTCAGGCTGGGAAAACCATTGGGAAGGGTTAAAAACTCCCTGGAGTCTGAAAGGCATCAATCCCTTTTGGCAGCCATCCATTTTTTCTCCATCCTGGCTTACTTCTTGTGCCGTTCAGCCTTTCTCAAAATGAATGGTAAATCTGGCGAGGGAAAGGGGGATTATGCCACAAATTTTTTGAGAGACTTTGGCCAAATTCCTTCATGTCTGTGTAACTGTTTCCCTGTCTGTAACATAGGGGTAATATTTAATTATGTTATGTACAGCATAAGTCTCATAAGGCCTGCTTCTTCAGTGCTTGTCGTGTGAGGTTGTAATGTGAAAGGAGCTATATTTAAAGTAATTAATTTAGGATCTGTGTTGCTGATGGCTTTGCTGTATTTTAGACTCTCAGTGCCAGACTAGTAATTATATAAGACTATAAGCCCTGGGCACTCTAAAGCTTTGTCACCAATGTCATTTTTTATTTATATTACGTGGTAAGCCAGTGTGCAAGCCTACATTTAAGCCTAAACTGACCTTGCATACAGATTTTAATGAGCTCTGGTGCCTCAGAAGGCAGAGGGTCCACACAATCTCTTAAATAGGGCCCCATGCGGTCTTGTCTGCTTTGTGAGTGGGATGGGCACAAGCATGGCTATGCCAACCGTAATATATTCCATAATATCATATAGCTGACGGAGAATGGATGAGTGAGCTCAGGTTGCTTCCTAGAAGGCTTTAGTGTTGTATACAGCAAGGTGCGATGATCTGAGCAGGCAGCTGAGCTACAGATATTTGGGGGATGACTAAGTCAACGGGCATACTTTGTAGTAACCCAGTTTCTAGCCAGATCCAGTGAACTACAGAAACATTGCTATTTGGATCAAGATGTGGTGTCAAATTTTCCCTGAAGGTAGTTTGGACTGGCTAGGAAGGTTAAAAAAATAAATCTTGAAAAGGGAAGTCCTCTTTGCCTAACAGCAAGAGCCAGTCTATGCAGTGCCACTGCCCTAGCTCTGCCACTTAAAATGTGATCAAAACCTAACAAAACCCTCTACTTGCTAAGATTTACTGCTTCACAGACCAACGGAGCGAAATGTAAACTGCAATACATCCGTCTTTATTCCACAAGCATCCCTGGTTCTGTTATTCCCCTCTCCAGTCCCCCTGGATGAATAGCCTTTCCCCCTTGCCACGCTGAATAGCCCAGGTGACTCCGAAACTGGCCACCCAGCAGATGCTTCCGCAGTACCAACTGTTCTGAATCCCCCACCCCATCTCTAGTTCTTTTCCCCCCCCCCCCTTCTTCCCCCGTGTCCTACCAATCTAGGCTGCCTGGCACATGCTGCAAGCTGCGGTCCCACTGGAGTGATATTGTGATGGAAATGAGGGGGGGGATGCAGGCAGAACTGCACAGATTTACAGCACTCTAAGGGTTTCCATTAAAATCCTTGACAACTTGTTATTTATGAGTAGACCAACAGCTCTTCTAATATCCAGGGCCTAGACCCCATTCACTTCAATAATGCTGGTTTGGAATAAATGAGGCAGAGGATGGAAACCAGTTCTGTTAGTATAATGGAGGAGGCTAATAGCTGTTTAGAGAAAACAACTGATGTAATTCTGGGACCCAATCCTTCCACCAACAGAACAATAAAGGTTCGATTCTTCAGTGCGTTTCACATAGTGATTTAATTCAGTACAAAGAAGGTGATAAATGGCAGCGTTTGGGTTTCGTGCCGCTATATACCCACTAAGCACTCTCTATTTGTACTAGTGCACAAGAGATAAAGGGAGGGACTCATTGACTCTTGCGCAAGCAGGAACAAGTCAGTCTGGATCTCCACAGCACAACAAAGATAAACAACGAGTCCTTAAAAAATAATACAGGAAAGAAAAAAAAACTCTGCATAAGTGTAATATCTTAATTTTTCACTGTCACAGGGGCCTGTGAGCATTTCCTTCCACAGATTTTTCTGAGCAGCTCCACCTGAACCAGTGTGGCAGTCTGTCTGAGTGTCATTTTAGAACATTTTTTTCCACCGTTCCCTTCTCTGCTCTCTTCCCCTTCCCATCATTGACACGCCAAACACAGAAGCATCTCTGCTTACTAAGTAAGTACAGGACTGATCCCTGAAATAAGGACTTCGACGATCAAAACACTTTAAACCTTGGATGTGCATTATGCTGCTCTAAAGAATTATCGATCTCTTCTGCTGTGTCTTAAAATCAAACTGACAAGTTGATTACCGAGTATAACCACTCAATAGCTGTCTTGTACATGGCTTTCCTTTTCCTCCTTTGTTCACCTGCATCTTGTCTATTTACATTCCTTTTGTCAGGAATCTTTTTATTTTCTTTCTGCGTCCTCCGCTCTCCACGGGAGCCTCATTAAGGTGAAGCGATGAGAAACAGCAGCGGTGCTCCCAGGCTGCGTTCTGCGGGGTGAAAGGCAGCGCTGCCAGATGGATGGAGCTCCATGCCTCCATCTCCCCCTCATCTGCACCCCGAACCTCAGCATTGTGATTTTGGAGGAGACTGACAATGCTGAAGGTCCAAATTGTTCTGGAGGAAGAGGAGAGAATACGTGGATAGATGGAGATGAACCAGGGTGGAGGAAAGATGCTGTTCAAGTGAGGAAGGGGACTGTGGCTGTACAATTGGGAATCACTTTCTGAAAGAAGCTGAGCCACCAGTCAGTTATTTCAGCATCCTTCCAGATACTCCAGCTTTCAGGGCTGAAATAGTTTGGGAATCTGGAATTGTCTCCCTTGTGGCCAGTCTCTTTGTTTTCTGCAACAAAAATAACTTTTCCCAGGCAAAACAACGGTCTTTGCTCTGAAATGAACTGACATCAGTCGGTATGTGATGCCCTCTGTGACTGTAGTTTGCAGTGTGTCTTTGCAGTTAAGAGAAGTTATCCTCTGGTTTGCATTTTACACATACAGAAACATATCTGTTAATTGGAAAATGATGTGCCGTGGACAGGGACAGATACATGCAAAATATACTCTGTGAATGGGAGAGAAAGCCCAAGGGCAGAACACACTTCTTGGAAAAGGCAGGCAAAAATGAGGGAGAAGCAAAAGGACAAAGGAAAGGGAGAAGAGCTCTCTGAGGCTGAGCGGGTTTGCCTGGATGAGGGAATAGGCAATGCTGCGCTGCATCGGAGCGGTGATCGCTCATGGAAAGCAAACTGGGCCAGTTCCTAAGCTGGACCAAACTGATAAGCTCTGTAAAGGTTTAAAAACTTCTATATTCATGGAGATTTGTCCCACAAAGTATGACTTCTTCCTTTTATATATGTATTTCTAATGAATGTCTCTTCAGATGCTACTTGAGTTCGGGTATAAATTGTGCCAAATCCCTACTGTCCCTCTTGAAAATTTATTTCAAGGTCCTTATCCAATACATATCAATGTAATATTGGATCTCATCCAAAGTGTAACTATATCTAATTATCAGACATTTGAGCTACTTCGGTATTAAACCATAAAATTGAGATAGGATTGAAACCTCTTATGATTCCAAAGGCTAAATGCAGCAGTAACATAAATAATGCTGTAAATTACAAGCAAAATGAAAACTTGGTCAGAAAATATATGATGTAATTTGTGCTTTGGGGTAAATTGGTCCCTGGCTGCCCAGGGTAGGAAAGGTATGACCTGCATCAGGCCGAAGTATATGGCTGTGAGTCTGAGTCTGTGTGATTATTACAGAAAACAAATGACATACCTTAAAATACTTCAAAAAGCGAGCATCCTCATGAGATTTATTGCAGTCTGACCCCCTCTGCCGGTCACCCGCTTGCTGCCTGTGTCCCAGGGCCGGCAGCTCAACATAGGCAGCGAGATTTGTAGAAATGAAGTGGAAAATGATAGGTACCAGCGTAAAAGGGATGGAGAGGCATTTCGGGGGCACTGACACTTGGCACCGGTAGCTCAAGGATGTAGACGGCATCGTAACATAACCCTAACCCCAGGTGACCGGGTTTGGGTTTAAGATACGAGCCGCTGAAGACAGTACTAGCTACAGTGTAGAAAGGAAAGAGGTCTGATAACTGGCATTTGGGTGAACTATGAGGGTTTTTCGTAAAAATTGCTTTTGTATCTCTCCGTGTTTGATCTGCTTCTGTCAAGATGTAAAGCACTAAAAGAAGAAAAATGTAATTTAGAACGAGGACGTACAGGAAAAGGTTGGGGGGAAAAGCATTTTCTTGAAAAACAATGGGGCTTTTCCTGAGGAAACAAGTGTTCAGTTAAAAACAAGCCTCATTTTGATGGAATGTTTGATTGTCGAAATTGGGATAAAGCTATGCCAGGAATGTTGAGATATAGTAATCAATAACATCAAAACATGCACAATACCAAGTATTTTTTAATTAATATTTTATCATCCCAAGCGAGGAAGTTTTCAGCTTTTTCTCCTTGCCTTGGGAAAAAAGTATTGACATGCAGATGTTCCTATGATACAGTAGGAATTCGGACAGCTCTAGGTTTTTAGATCAGCACTGCTGGTAAAGATGTAAACAAATAGATCCCACACAGCTCATTTTACTTTCCAGATACGTTCACGTTATCCCATACTATGTTTTGGCCTTCAGGATACATTCCCATGCTGTGAGGAGCCACTGAAGATCAACCAGTTAAATGCATGTGCTTTCTGTTAAACAGAAACAGTCCCACTACCCATAGGGATACCGTGTTGTGTGTTAGAAGTTATTCGGAGAGGTGCTTAAGTACTTTGTTAGACAGAAGCTTCAGCAAGTAATTGAAAGCGTGCAAATAGCTCCCTTAAGACCCCATCAATTCCTCCAGCTTATTCCTTTAAGAATGAACAGGCATAGACACCTTTTATCAAAGATTTTCTCCATATAGCTTTTATTTTGGTTTGCTGTTATTGTCTTTTACAGGTTTTTTAAATAATGCTTACCAGTATAGTACATCTCAAGACATAAATACTCTATTTAAACCTAGATTGATAAAAAGTTTGTGTAGCATCAAAACAGTAAAACATTTTGAAGTCTTTGTTACTCTAAATATTCTTAAAACTCTATGTAAACTTAGGATTTTCTGTTGCTTCAGATATTCAGCAGGAAACAGTCTAATACAGCTGTATAATAAACCTTTCCCCATTTGTGTTTGCCTGAAAAAAAAAGAGCTGTTAATCATAAATTGAAAATCCTGAAGCAGAAATAAAAATAGTAATTGGATAATCTGTGCACAAAGCATTGTAATATCCCAAGGCACTTAGTTTTGGATCACAATGTTTTGGTTTGAGAACAGGCTCTTCTTGTTAAATCAAGAAGGTTTAGAAACACAAAAAAGAAATAATCCAAATTCATAATTTCCTTTAAATAAGGATGCCCAGTTTCTGTCTGAGAGACCATTTATCCTCTGCACTGCTTTTCTTTTTCACTGCTTTTCTACGGGCTCCAAACCATACTGACCTTCCCTGTTACAGAAATTTCAGATTTTCCTCATCTGGAGATGGATGGAGAAAACAGTGCAAGTGCCTCACCCTAGAATAAGCCTACTTTGCTGTAAGGAGAGTCCTAGACCTTCAGATCTGCAAACAGATCTTCGGTCTCTTTATAAATATGTCTCTTTCCCTTGCTTTACAGCTGATGGTGAAAGAAGAGATGTATTTTTATTTAGACTTTTTACTTATCAATAATTAATTCTTCATTCCAGAAGCTGAGCAGGACTGAAGGTGCGATCCTAAAAGATTATACAATGTTTCTGGTCTTTGGTTAGTAAACACAGTGCTATATTAAAGAATAAAACCTTTATAATAGAGATGTATCAGCCAAGTACAGAAAACTGCTGTACTACATCCCATCACTTGGATCCCTACCTGGATGAACGGTTACATGGCCAATCCTCTTCTAAAGAACAGGTACCATATTCAACTAAATTATTAATAATAGGATTTGTAACTCGTTTAACAAGCATATATACTTGATCCAAGACAGAGGACTTAAGTTTCGTGATGGTGATTCAGTTTCAGGATGTGGATGTCTGACCTGATTTATGCGTTGGTCACGTACTGCATGAAACAGAAAGCTCAGAATTACAGTACTAGTGGCATAGTCAGTCTTGTCTGGGTGATCTTATTAGCGTGAATCAAGCCTATACAGTGATTTTGGTCTATTCTACACTGTGGCCTCTGCCAGCTATTCTACAGAGCAGATACAAACTCAGAATTATTCCAGGCTGTGACAAAAAATATGGTCGTCAAACACCTGCTTATTGGACTTTTCAAAGGTCTCATTGCAGACCGGGCACTCCAGGAGATGGCTGTGCACATGGGCCTCATACTGACTTGTTTCATTGTCTTCAGGAAATACTTCATCGCACATGGGGCATTTCCTTATAGAAACCTGAAGTACAAAGCAAATGCAAATAAAGTCAGTTTAAAAATTATATTCAAAGAGAAGAAACAGAGGAGTTTAGTAGCCAGATATTACCACTTTTGGGCAAGTCTTTCTGACTTCTGACACTCAAGTTTTCAGATGTCTCCAGCACTTAAAAGTCAAGAGCTTCTGAGAAGTACTCTAACTTTCCATCTTACATAGCAAATGTTCATGTCTATAATATGAAATAAAGTATTTAGCAGCTGCATGCTGCTCATTCTGACATTAGATGCTGCCAAGAGCTGGTCCTTAAAGATTAAGGTCAACAGAGTTTCCTTTCTCTTCCTTAACACATATAAGTCTTACTAATTATACATGTTAAGCGTACGTGGCTCCATTTTGTTGTCCACAATCTTACCAGGACTAAACCAGTATGTAGACAATGAGTTATAGAGCTGAACTTGGAGCTTTTTATTTCAAACTACTAATTCATGTCCATAAACCACAAATTCATATTCAGTCGTGTCCATTTTACTTACTAAGTCTGCAGCTCCTGCCCCCAGCTTTGCTCCTGCAGCTGCAAAAAGAAGTAGTCAACTTAGCCACAACAAAATGAATAACAATGTAATGTGCTGATAACTAGTAATTCTTGAAACATGAGGATGTGGCTCTGGATCTAAACCTCTATATTTAGGACTATGGAAACTGGACATAAGCCACAGAACTAGCTGTCTCACAGCTGAATAAACTAGCTAATAGTTGTCTCTCTTGGCAGAAAATGAACAGACAGCTGATCACTTAAGTCAGCTCTTAACACCTGGCAGCATTTTGCAGCTGCCAGGTCATCTGCACATATGCAAAGCTGCACAGAGGTGCTGCTAATAATGTCTTTTCTACAGCGTTTCAGTTTGAGAAGGAGGATAATTTGCTGAGACTCTAACTGCCGTGTATTTGCGGTTTCAGACAGAATGCCAAGTAATCTCACCACAGTACGGATTTCCAAACAGAAGGCCTCCTACTTCTGGACTCGGAACTGGAGCTTGAGCTTGTGAAGCACCAGAGAAGGAAGAAACCTCTTCAGCCTGCGAGAGATGCCTCAGGAGTTCATCTTCCCTCCGTTTCTGCAAAGGTACAGAATGGCAGAATGTATTTCCAGATGCTTAGGAGGCCATTTCAGAGAAAAGTCATGCTTTGCACTAACATAGATCCTCTCATATCAGAATCAAAATTGCTCTGAACTTCTTTTAGGTAGCTCAGTGTTAGTCCTGCTTGACAGAATGGGAAAGTGAGGTAAGGAAGGGCAAGGATCTATTCTGTGGCCTGCTTGGAAAGGCAGACAATATGATCACAATAGAGTAATACATTTTAAAAGACAGAAGACTATCCTGAAGTCATGCAGACTAAGGATCAAAACTGAGCAGTCATTGTTTCGACTGAACAAAAAGGCTCTGTCCATTTAAACGAGTAAGTCCATTCATTTCAGTGCTGTCAGAATGAAGCTAACATTAGGAGTTTTTGAAAATCCCCATGGTATTATGGGTAAAGCAGCCTATTCTGTGGTGGGGGAAAAAAGTGCAAGTTTTTAGACCCTCCCTCTTAGGCTGTACAGTTGTGGCAGCAATACCACACTGCAAGTGTACACACACAGTCATTTGTACGTGCCTGCAGACAGCCTGGCGGCCTGGCTTAGGCGATGGTGCATGTGTAGGCACAATTAGCGATCTGTTTGGTATAAGGGTTAATGGAACTGAACGCTAGACTGAGAGATCAGCGTCGTATTCAATAGAGGAGAAAGGCGAGGGAGTTGTGCCAAGTTCTCACCTGATTTTCCTCATTGGCTTCATTCTTTTTTGCCTGCAGAATCTGAAACAAACGCTTCTGCTCCTCAAGTTCTTTCATTAAGTCATGGTTTTGTTGCTATGAATGAAGAGTGTTATTTTGTAAACCATGGGAAACTGGCAATTAAATGATGTCAGCTTCAAGCACTGGAGCTGTCATATCCTAGCTGACTCATGCTGCATTGATTACCAACAAATAACCTTCACTTTCAATGCAAGTCTTACCATTTCAGAGCCTAACACGTAGTATATCTCCATGTCACCACTCACGGTCTGTATTTTCATTACAACATGTGAGATGACCTCCGGAGGGGACGTATGACAGGTCAAACAAAGAGGGGGGTTAAAGAAAAGGAATTCGTACAGCTGAAAAATCCACCCCAGCAGGTGAGAGCTATCCAAGTCTGCCAGGTTTCCTGGTGCTGTGAGACTTGCGTTGACGGGGGATAGCCAGTACCTCCTTAGGAATTAATCTTGTAGCTGACTCTTGAATTCAATCAGTAAATTAGATAAGCTAGAGTACTTAGGGATTCTGCAGTCATTCTCAAAGTACCACTCTGAGAATCCTGAACATTTGGCATCCCAGCAGAGGTAATCACATCGTCTATTTTAGGCATCTAATTTTCAATGCCAACGTCAGAGTAGAGCCTCCAAAAGCTTCCCCAGTAGCACATACAGAGAGAGAAGCACCTTTAGAAGGTCACTCAGGGCAACAGGCTAAAGATGATGTGACAGTCTCAGTCATTGCCAATGATGGTTTCTTCAGGAGAAAGAAAAGCCACAGCATGCTGCCCTTTTCTACCCTTCACATTCCTGCAAGGAGTGATTTCTGGATTACTTCTAAAAGGTGTGCAGTGGTTACCTAAGAAAAGCAAGCCTTTTGTCCATAAACTTAATTTATTTATACATATAGTCATTGGCAGCATCACAGAGAAATTGTGATGGTTCTGCAAATTGAAAGAAGGTGAGAAACAGCACTGTCGGTGAATCTCAGCTCCCCTGCACAGGTACCGGCAGGTTCCAAAGAGCTCTGTGCCCAGCACTTTTGGGGCCATCTCCCCAGCTGCAGCCCCACAAATGCTGGGCTCGTTCTGCAGACAGGGGGACAGACAAAGCGAGAGTTCTGCCTTCGACCCCTTCAAGTATTCCACGCAACGTTCAAGCTCCTTATTTTCCTCCTTTTGCACAGAAATCACAGATTTTCATGAATGGAATTGCAAAGAGGTGTCGTAGAAGGATGTGGGGCAGAGCACCAAACTACAGAACAGAAACTTTGTATTGTTTACAGCTTGTTTTGGTGCATTCTGACCATATTGCATCTATGTCATTGATTATTAAAAGCTAAATTTAAGATATTAAAGATGAGAAAGGGACAAAAATATAAACAGAGAGGAGAAAAAAGCAAGGTTGCTGCCTTACACCAATTACTAGTCAGCTTCCTGTTGGAGGTAAAATTAACAGCATGTAGCCTGGGCAGATTTAGGTCAACCTGTTTTATTTACCCATAAGGCCCAGTCCTGCAACAATTTTGCTTAGATGCAACGATTTGCAATCAGCCGAACATCAGTCCTCAATTCTCACTGATTTCCTTTATCCCTTGAGCTGACTCAAAAGAGATCAAGACAGAGACTGAATTTTCCTGCTACAGAGAATGAATATTACAATTTCTAGTTATACAGATGTTTCTTCCAAAACTAAAACATATGTGTATACTGTAAGAATATATGTATGCTATAAGATTCTGACAGATGGTGTGTTCACTGAACCACCTATGTGGACACCCATGCCACCATGGACATTTTCTGTCATGGAACCCCCTAGATTCTCCTAAGATTGAGCAATATTTGTACCTGCACACTGCCAAGGATGCCTCGGCCTCTCTGCCCCGGCTCCCCGCAGCACCGTGATACTCAGGGAAGGCATTACCTGTTGAGTTCCAATCGCGCGTAATTGGCGATTCTCTTCCTTCAGACTTTCAAGCTGCTCTGTCTTGTCACGATCCATGAGAGACAGGTTTTCCACTTCTTTCTCATAATTCAACACTTGAGACTAGGGAGAAAGAAGGGTGGACAGGAAGTGAGAATCAAACAGCTCTGAGTGAGGAGCACAGGCACTTTTTGCTGCAGAAAGCAAAGCTCCAGAACCCATGGCTGCTTAAATCTTTTTTCTGCAAACATTTTTCCATTAAAACCTTTGTAGAAACTGAAAATACGGTTTTCTACAAAGTTACATGGGGATATACTGTAGCTGATGTATTCATAAGAACACAGTATTCATTTGTACCTTCTCTGGGGAGCTTTCTAAGTTTCAACATAACACTTCTCATCTGAGAAGTGAGAGAGCAAAGAGAAAACCAGGAACTCTATAGCCAGATGGCTGTCCCATTGTTATGGGTCTCCCATGTCCCAGATCTAACAACTAAGCTATTTCCAGTCTGCCTTCTCCCTTCACATACCTCCCAGCTACGAGTCTTGTTTTCACCCAAGTACTGAACATAATTTTAGAATGTGTTTCAAAACTGAAGTGTTCTCTGCCTGGATCCTTAGCTAGCAGGAAGTAAAAACCACTCTGATTTTGGTCAACTTAATGAGCGTGCAAAGGGGATGGTTTTTAGGGAATAAAATCCTTACAGTTTCTCTTAGCACATCCCCCTCTACCCGTCCTTCCAGAACACAGATTTCTTGAGGTTTCCTGGAGGCCAGATAGTATCAAAGGTTGACATTTTCCTAAAGAACCCAGGTAATCAAAAAAGAAACTCATGCACCACATATTTGCTCAAGATTGCTCAGTTCTCTGTCAGAGGCAAAGCAAAGCAAAGGAGGGCAGCTCTGTGTTTGCTACCTGCAGCTGGTCCATGTGATCCAGTGCTGTTTTCAGTCTGGTCTCCAGGCGTTCCTTGTCAGAGGTCACATTCTGAATTTGTTCTTTGAGTCTATTCAGAACAAATCAAAACACATCATACTTTCACAGATGGAAATTTAATCCATAAAGGCAAGGTGCTTACATTAAATCTTGTTTGGACATATGCTGTAAATGCACTTACTGATGCAGTTCTGCTTCTCTGCAGTCATCCAGCTCCTTTAGTTGTTTATTTTCCTTTTTCAGGGAACTCAGCTCCAGTTCCAGTTTCTCTGTGTTGCTCCTTAGAGACTCTAAACTATTCTGCAGCTCCTGAAAATCACAGTGAGGTCGACAGGAGGTAAATGGGACCCAAGCAATAGTCCTGCTCTGCACTGGAACTGTAAAATCCCTCAAACACAACATTTCCAGGCAGCCCAGCTGAAGGAGGGAAATCTCTCCTTTGCATCCCGACTCCTCTTTCAGACACCATTTAATTTATATTAAGCCCTGAGCAAAACTGAAGGAGGAAAAGATAACGATAATGCGATTTTGGGGCAGCCTACGAAACATTTTTGAACGCTCCCCTTCCCGTATGTTCCTGACTCCTGTGTCTGCGGATGCCTCTTGTTCACCATTATTGTTCTTATCCCAGTAGAGGTCTTGTACGATTTGGTAAAGGATTAAACAGATAATATGGGGAGAAACCTCTTTAGTTTTCTTCTGGAAGCATACAGTGGAACATGTATGCTTCAGGACCTGACTCAGTCCCGCTTCGTCTTTCCGACTTAAAGCTTCTGACTTATTTTATTTACTTTTTTGTTTACCTGCATCTTGTTGAGCTCTTTCTGCAGATCGATGTTTTGTTTCTCGAGACTCGCACAGCTTGCTTTCAGCTCCTCATTTTCTTTATGCAGATTTTTGTTTTGTAGTTCAATCTCTTCCACTTCTCCCTGGCAAGCAACAAAGTTGTTCAGTCGTAACAGAAGCACTGAAAAGCTACATTCCAAATAGCACAGTGCGAAGAGCAAAGAAAGATGAGCTCTGCAAAAGGGAACACTCTGTACCTCCCCGTGCTTCCACTACTAGAGCAGACCAGATGGCTACTTCACTCTCCCCAGTCTGTCCAAAACTGACCATCAACCCAACTCAAACACTAAGCACATACTGCCCCTGATCTTTTAAGATGCTCAATGCCTTTTGCGTCCACAGAAGTCAGCAGAGGCAGAAGTTTGGGGCTTTTTGCAGTTTGTTACATTAGAATCGCCTGCGCAGTGTAGTCATTAACAAAAGGGCTGCATATAAGACATTACAAAATAAGTGTGCTTGGCTTCACAGCACCTCAGTTGTTGTACACATGCATTCTTTTACTCCCATCTAATGGAAGACTGTTTCCAAGAAAATTACATTTTCATTTAAAAATATTCAAAGGATCCTGAAACACTGTATTAAGTCGCTTCTCATTGCAAGGAGCTCACAATCTAAGTGATAAATGGCAGGTAGAGAAAAAAAGGCTGCCCAAATTTATGTAACTGAGCAGTAGCAAAGCCAAGAATAGGATCCAAGTCTGCTGAGTTCTAGCTTGGCATCTGATTCACCAGATCACTCCATGTTTCCAGTGAGCATATGGCAATAAAAGCAGAGGCAGGAAAAAGCAGGGAAAGAGAGAACACCTACCTGTGTGGTAACCACCAGGATATCATCCTCAGTCTCTGCTCTGAACTGGAAAGGCACGCTGGCCCCCCGGACCACGCCATCCTGGTCAATGTAGCAGAACTGGTAGTATTCATCATCTTTCGGCAGGTAGTAAGCTTCAGACAAACATAACAACCCCGTCATATGCAGCTTCTAATTATTCAAGTCTCTTAACTATAGCACAGAAAGCAAGAACCTCCGAAAACTGAGACATCCTAGTTCAGTATTGTTCCTGCACTGTTAGTCATTCCCTGTGCCAGTGATAAGAAAACAAACAATATCGCTCACTCAGGATGGCAGAATTTAGCAGAGTCAAAATTCTGTGATTTACTATGGGATTTGAAATAAGTCTCCCAAAGCACGGTCCTGCAGATATCCTGTAATTCCGAATGCAGTGCTTATTGGTGGCAGGAAAGTGGGTGTCTGTGTGTGCACGTGCATCCCCCAAGCTTCCCACTCACCTTTGAACTGGATCTGTTGCTGCACAGCGGTATCACTGTGGGTGTCACTGGGCAGAGGAGCCCACATGAATGTGTAATATTCCCGGGTTGTTTTCCATCCCACCTGCAACAGCAAAATTGTTATAAGGCATCACGCAGTGCATGTTTATCCTGTGGTAATGGGAGTATATTTCCATGTAGATCAGTTACTGGGAGGATTTTTGCATTGATATTCTGACTTCTAAGAGTTGTGGCCTATACATGAAAGGATAATCAGAGTGTTTGATTAGCCTTGAAGCTCTTCAGGTCACAACAGGTCTGGCACTTTGTCCCTAGGCACAATAAAGATGTTTCATTACACAAGGTTATTACTGAAAAAAATTCGCCAACACTTTTCTGTCAAAGCCCACACTGTTTGTTTCTTCTGCTGCTGCCTTCTCATACTTCTGGTTTCGCAGTACTCACTTACCCGGAAGATGCCCACCCAGTCCTTCCCGCGAGGAACGATGTTCTGTGTGAGGGTGTAATAACAGGTTATGTCTCCTCCGGGAACATAAAACTTCTCCACATTGTTAAAGACGACCTGGGAGAAGTGGCAGTTGTCTAAGAGGACGGCAGAAGTGGGAGGCTCGTCTGAGGTCTCATCCATCGTGGAAGTCTGCAGGAGGAAAGAATAAGGGGATTATCTCATCTCAGATGCTGCCAACGCAGTTGTGTCTGTCAAGGGTATGAAGAGGTACGGCTTGGGAATGAGACAGTGTGAGGTCCAAAACCCCCTACGCACACACCCAGATTTCCCAGCAAGGCACACAAGCATACTGGTGTCCCTGCCGCTGTGGCCAGGCTGCTGCTCACACCCACGGCAGCTTGCAGATCCTCTTTAGCAGACATGTGTAAGACTTTTTCATCCGACCGCTGCTTCCCAGCCACGCTGCCTGGTGCTCGGAGGCTGCCAGCGTGGCACAGCAGCCTCTCTCCTCCGTGAGACCCATGAACCAGACCCGCTGACCGTCCTACGGATCTCCTGCGTGGGAGAGGAGTGCTGCCTCGCAGCAGGAGGAGCATGCACACCTGCTGTGGGATCCCATGCTTGAAGACCCTGCTGGAACGCTGGCTGTCCCCACATGCAGCCTCACATCACCTTTCTCATGTGATTTGGCACGCCAGGCACATCCCCACCGTATGTAGTTAATGTGGGGGTGCATCAGCTCTGCTGAAATCTGGAGACTAGCACATTGTTTGAGAATAACAGAAGTTTCGCTGCATCAGTGAGATGCTCCGACAGCCGTACAAGACAAAAATAGCAGCTTACAGTCATCGTGCTAGGAACTTCCAGACTCGTGCAGTCCCAGCCCTGCCACACTCCCCCTTCACTGCCTGACCGTGGTGAGACACAAGACACACTCATGCTGCTGATAAACTCAACAGCCTCCTCGCTTTCTGCGTTCCGATCCAACGCAATGACTCGACCTCCAAATACAGTGTCTTTCATCTTCAGCTTCCTGGGTGTAAGGGAAGAGAGGTACCTTGCTAAGCTCAGCTCCCATGGAAGAGCACAACCGGAGGAGATCCTGGTTAGGCAGGTCGTCTTAGTTATGTCTCGCAAGCCTGCGTCATGAGGCTATTATAGCCTTGCTACTCGTGACTGCCTCGCTGAAACCGCAAGATGATTCTCAGTAGCGAAATGAATATGTTGCATGACAGCCAGGTCAACAAATAGCATTAAAGCTTTTGCATGAGTTATCTATACAGAAAACTGTGCGGTGTGTTGTGACACTACAAATCACACAACATAAATCTGCAGTGGGTGCATCAATCAAAACAGTACCCACGCTGCCAGGAGCCGAGGCAGGACTGGAAACAGAACACTAAATCACCCTCTTTGCCACCACGTCTCGCAGGCAGCCAGGCTTCAGCCCTGGCAATCTGTCAAGGGGCAGATTGCTGCTGAGAAAAACCCTGCCGCCAATCCTGGACAATTCAATTCCAGGAATCCAAAGCAGAACCTTCTCAGCTGCTCTCGGTGACAGCAGCAGCGAGCAAGGATTGACCTCAGAACGAAGGGAAAGTTCATCATGAGCAACCATCCCACTGGAGCATGTCAGGTCATCTCTAATCCAGAAGTTTCACATGGAAATGAACTCCCTGGAACCCTGCTTTTTTTTTTTTTTTGGCATCACCCAGGAGGTCGTCTGTTTTCTGTGCCAAAGAACGGCCTGAAAATCAGGCAGAAGTGCAGAGGGGGACTGCGGGGCTGTGCTTGGAGAGGAAAAGGTATCCACAGCTAGAAAGAGCAGAGAGAACTGCACTGGCACCAACTGCCTTGGGAGGAGGGAGAATTCCTCCTGTGGGAAGCGGAAGGCAGGGCAGCTCATAGGAATAGATGTGGTAAATCCTCCCGGAGAGCCAGGACTGCAGGTTCACCTTTAGCTACCTCAGTAAAGCGCAGGAAACGGCGTGCGATTCATCGAAACCTCAGTCATGATCTGGCCGATGTAATCTTTCCTACCCTGAAGTGCCTTTATGATTTGCAAACGGCAGGGACCTCTTGACAGGCACCAGACAGGAAAAAAAAAAATAAAAAAATCTAAGGACAGCACCTTAATCATGTTTCTGTGTTGCTTCAGGACAGGACACGCGCCCTTACTGCCACCAGACTTAAAAGTAATTTGCAAAGAAAATGAAGAGTCAGTGTCTGGATGCAGCAAAACAACGCTTTCTGCTGCAAAAAAAGATGTTTTGGTGAAAATAAGTGTGATGTTGAAGAAAAACAACCCGTGTAGAGTGTGCTGATGGCAGAGTCTGTAGTTCGCTTCCAGGAAAAGATGGCAGGAAGTAGACTGGGGAGGACATTTTATTAACGTTGACATTTTTTGTTCGGCGAAGAGCTTCCCAAGTCCCCAGCCAAGGCAGAGGGGCCCGAGGGGACGGGGACAGTCCCCCCTGCGGGGTGTCCCCGCCCGGGGGGAGGCAGTACGGTGTCGGTACAGCTCACCCAGCGCGGAGCGGAGTAAATCCCACTTCCCCCGGTGCTCAGGGCCCAGCCTCTCGCCGGGGACTTTCGGTTTTTTTTTTCCTTTTCTTTCGCTGTTGCCGCTTCCCTCTTTAATTAACCCACAGCGCCCCGAAAAAGCACAAAACCGGGGATTTCCCCTTCCCAAGCGAGACCGATCTCCAGCCGCGGTTGGACACCGGGCAGTCCCCCGCCGCCGGGTCCCGGCGAAGGGCGGGGGGCGGACAGGGATGCGCCCCCCGCCCCGCACGACGGGCCAGGCACCCCGCGGCTCCGCCACCGGGAAACGAAAGTGAAAGTGTCACCGTCGCTTCGCAGCGGGACAGCCCCGCCCCGCGGCCTCCCGTGGGGTCCCCGTGGGGGGGATCAGACTCCGGGAGGGGCACACGGGACCCCGCCGCCGCCGCCCCCAGCCTCACTCACCGAGAAGCAGGGCTGGAAACCTCCGGGGCTGCGAGGAGGAGGCGGAGGAGCAGGAACAGGCGGAGCCCCCTCGTCCCGGGACACCTCCTCCTGGGCGGCCCCGGCCGCGCTGCTGGGACTCGTAGTTCGGTTCGGGGAGTGGCCTCTCCTCCCGGTACCGCCCCGCCGTGCCGGCCCTCCGGTTGCGGGGTGGGCATAGACCGGGGACACCGGTGCCGGCTGTCCCGGGCCGCCTGGCTCGGCAGGGGGTGGGAGTTTGGCAAAGCGGGAGCCTGACGCCCCGGTAACGAGTTCGGGCCCTGGGGAGGCCCCTCCGACCGCCCCCCTCCTCCGGGGCACCCCGGCGGCCTCGGGCGGGCCCGCCGCCCCCCGCCTCACCCCAGCGGCGGTGCCCAGCGCTTGAGGCTGCCGGTAACGGG
>VYZM01023266.1:133240-150084 GCA_013398915.1 Dromas ardeola
CCCATCGCGGCGGCGGCGGCGGCGGCGGGGGCCGCGCTCCTCACGCACTCCGCTTTTTGGGACCCCACAGTCAGCGGCGACTGGGACAGCGAGCGGCCCAGCCCGGCCTGTCTCCTGCGGATCAAACGGTGAGACCCTCACTGCCCCGGGCCCGGTGCGGGCCGGGGAACCCCCGCCTCCCTGCCCCGGCCTTTGCTGGGAGGGCTGCGGGCCCGGAGCCGGGGCTCGGAACGCGGCAGAGACGCTTGGCTCGTTCCCGGTACCCTTGAGGCGGTACCTGTCCCCTGGGCCTTAACCAGCGGCCCTGGAGACCTGCGTTCAGGCCTGGGGACAGGGCCCGGTGCCCCGGGGCTCTCCTGGGGACAGGGCCCGGTCCCCACTATGCCCCCGAGCTCTCCTTGCCCAGGTGCTCGGGTGAGGATGGAGACTCGCCTGCCCTGGAGCCATGGGCCCCCCGTACCCCCATCCGGGGTCTCCTTCTCTGTCTGCAGTTGCGTTTGGCAGCAGAGCTCCTTGGCTTATGGCGCTGATCCTGCCCTCGGCATCGCTGGCTGCTCCTCGGAGGGGAGGGGAACAGGCTTCTCAGTCTCCATCAACGATCGAGTTAAGATGTTTATCCTAAACCTGCCCGTAGCGATCCTCCTTCCTGCTGGTGCCCACCCGTTTGGCTGCTCTGACTCTTTAAAGGATCATCTGGTTAAACCTGGCGTGTCGATAGCCTTTGATATAATGAGCAATATGGTCTTGTATTGTTAGACGTGCTGGCACTGTTTCAACAAGTTCTTCCTCTTCCTTCGGAGCGAGTATCGCTGCCTGCCAGGCTCTTGCTCATCCTTGTTCTAGAGCTTGTATAATGTCTTCCAAAGATGGCACCAGATATTTGGGCACTTTCCAATCCAAACGCCAAAAGCACTGACTTCATAACGGTAGGCAGGAAGGCGAGCCTCTCCTGTTGCTCTCGCGCTTGTCCTCGCCCTGAAACCTCTCTGAGCTCTGGTTGCTTCCCAAATGGGAAGGTCGAGCGGGAGCTTGTCCTGGAGCTCGGCGCAGCTCCGATTGTGGGAGGGAGGTTTTTGGGTGATGAAAGGTAATGGGTGCCATTCAGCTCATCTGTAAACTGCGCAGAGTTGTAGGTGATTTGTTGGGGTTTTTTTCAGTTCATTTGGTCCGAGTTCCTAGGGAAACAAGGCCATTGGGATCAAGTCATGTGTGTATGTGCATCCTAACAACTCTTGAACCCGCTGTCTGATTAAACCCCAATTTGTCAGAGCAGTAATGGTCTCGAAGGCAGTTGAGTCACGGTGTGTTTGGGGAAAACAAATGACTGGGCGTATGAAAGGGATCCTGTAAATACTGTGAGTGTGAAAAGGGAAAACACCGGGAGGGAAAGTTGCCCTTTAAACATCAAAATTCACAGAAGTTCTAAGCGACTACCTTAGGGGAAGTTTATGGTTGAAGTTTTATGCACTGGAGCCAATCTATGGTAAAAACCAAGGCAGCGCGTAGTGAGGCTGCGCTTGGTCCGGTGCCTCGCGTATTGATTCATTGGATGCTGCTTGTGCTCTTGAAATGCCTCAACTATTTTGGGGATAAGTTGAAAGAGCTCAGCCAGAAAACAGTCAGAGGCAAAAGAAATATGTCCAGCTCTTTATGACTTGCAAGTTTCCATCTTAAAAATCTGTCCCTTTGCATCCGTGCACAGATCTGTTGTCTAGAACGTTCTGTGCCTCGAGGGCTGATGAACGCCAAGGGAGATCTTGACTAATTCCTGTTTCCTTTCTTCAGGGATATCATGTCCATTTACAAGGAACCGCCCCCGGGAATGTTTGTTGTGCCTGATCCCCATGACATGACCAAGGTAAGAGAAGATTTGGAGCTGGTTCAGCTTTCCGCTTCTCTGTATGATGCTGTTGATGGCTGCTGTAGGGGTTTGCCCAAATGGAGTATATTCCCTTAATGCTTTGAGAGAAGTCAGGGTGAGTCTTGCAAGAGCACAAGGAGGCTCCGGTTTTCTGGGTGACATTGAGATGGGCTGCATTTAAAATGGGAGGAGACTCTCAAAGAAACCGGCTCTGTGGAGGGATACCATCGCAGGGGTCTGAGGAGCTTCCACAGACAGAGCCAGCTCTGCCTTAGTGGCCCTGGGAACCGCTAGGGTGGCGCTCCAGCTCGTTTCATCCTACTGATGCTTGAAAACAATCAATAGAGCAGCTCAGGGAAGAGAGAGCTCCATGGAAAGCTGCTGGCCGTGGGAGGCTTCTCAGAGGGGCTGGAAATGAGGAATGTCCAATAGCCACAAGCAGTGCCGGAGTGTCTGTAATCCGCCTGTGGAACCCGGAGATGTTCAGTTGTTGTGAGCTGGTGGAGAGACGTGTCCCTGCACCCGGGCCCCGTCCTGCTGCGGAGCTGCCCGCCGGGTTCTCGCAGATGCCAGGGTCGCGTGCGGGTCTGACCCCCGCCGCCGCTTCCACCATGTCCCCTCCAGCAGACCTGCTCCCTGGGGACACGGGCATAGCTACGGCCTCTCCTGCCCCAGTTCTTCCCCTCCTGGCTCTTGGGGTTTTCCAGGACTGGGAATTTCCGATTATGTCAGAGAGAACGCAGTGAGCTGGGAGGCAGAGGCTGCTCAAACAGCGTTCTTGATCCAGTGTGTTTCTTGGCTGGTGCTGCCCTTTCTCCAGCCAGTGTCACCTGGTCTGGCGCTGCTGGTTTCTGAGAGCCGTGCGTGCCTGGGTGTGAGGTTGCTTTGGTTTTTCCTCTGCTGCACACTTCTCCCACCCCCCTGACAAAGGTGGCTTCCCCCAGATTCCCCCAAATACCCCCCCCAGGGAAGCACCTGCCTGGCTTAGGGCTCCTGGGTTTTTGGAGGCAGCACAAAGGGAGTGTCTCTGCGCAGCCACCTCCCTCCTGGGCACTTACCTGCAGCTCTGCCTTCCCTCAGCCTTGGAAGCTGAATGTGCCAAAATGCCCTTCAACGGAAATGTGGGTTTGTAGAACAGCAGCCTTGGGGTGTTTAACTGAAATCCCGGGGAGGTAAGAGGATCATTAAAGGGAACTGCTTGGATCGCTTGGGGAGTAAGCTTCCGTAACAGCCCAAAGGGAGTAGATTTCCTGGTATACGATTGGGATCTTTGAGGGTAATTAGCATGGAGAGAATAAGGTCTTAATTTTGGCTCCTGGCAGAGGAAATTGAGTGATTGGTTTCAATAAGACCAAATCAGCATGAGACCATAAAATTGAGGAATGCTTTAGTTTTGGCAGAAATTCTGAATATTTTTCCTTTCTAAAATTAGATTTTATTTTTTTTTTTCATATTTGAAATTTTTTTTTTTTTAAAGCATAGCTTACCAGCTGAACTGCGATTCAGCCCGGTTTGGGCTCTATAGGGATGTATGGGAGGCAGCTGTTGTGGCTTCTGGCCAAACCTTGCGTTGGAAACCTGCTTTGCACATGGAGCGTGGCAGAGGGGAGAGAAGTGCGCAGCAGCGGCTCTGGCTAACGAGGGAAGGAGGGAGGGTTAAGTATGGCCAGCACATGGCCTGTGCTTGTGGAAGATGCTGCCTCCGTGCTGCTGCCTGGGTGGAGATTTCTTGCCTTCGGTTGGCTTTGTTGAGGATTTGTCGGTGCTGCACAATTTTGAAGTGGTGCGCAAGACGGGCTTTTGTTTTCCAGATTCATGCATTGATCACAGGCCCATTTGACACGCCTTATGAAGGGGGTTTCTTCTTGTTCCTGTTTCGCTGTCCTCCAGATTATCCCATCCACCCACCAAGGGTCAAACTGATGACAACGGGAAATAACACAGTGAGGTTTAACCCCAACTTCTACCGCAATGGGAAAGTCTGCCTGAGTATTCTAGGGTAAGAGGAGACTTTGGCTGTTTTGATGGGAACTCAGGAGGTGGCTGCAGGCTGTGTTCTGCCTCACGCATCCTTCTCGGCGCATTGTGCCCTGTTCTTGCCCCAGACGTGTGCTTGGATGCGCCTTTACGCTTTTCTGAAGTCGTGTGCGGAATCAGAGTCATAAAGCAGCACAAATTCCTCTACTGAAACGAGAGCCTAACTTGTCTTTAAAAGCACCTGAGAAGGGAGCAGGGGAAGCACGACGTTCAGTGGGTGCTGACGCTTTTCTCCTGCTTCCCCTTGCGAAGCCTCGGCCCCAGCGCTGCGTTTCTTCCGCTTTTGCGCTTTGCAGCCTGATCCTTAATGTTGTTTGAATGTAGGTTTTTGTGGTTTTAATTTCCTCTCTCTGTGTGGGTTTAAAAATAAATAAATAAAATTAAAAGCCACTAAGAGCTTCCTTGAGAGCCATTTGACTGCTCTGGGCTTCCACCTACACATAGTACGTGGGGCTGAGCGGCGGGGGGAATGATTTACAGGCGCTGCTCCTGTGCTGCCTGTTCAAACAGGCTCCACCGCCGCAAAGGCTTGTTATTCACCTGCTTGATTTTTAAATGTGTGAAAGTCCCGGTGGATTGAATGGCTCTGCAGAGGAACCCTGGCTGCGGTGTGATATTCCCAACCCCAGCTGTGACAGTTTTGGTTGCCGGTAAAGAAAGGCTTTTGTGGCAACTCTGGACCGGTGCAGCCAGGGTGTTAGCATGTAGTTCCTTCTCCTGCAGAGGGGCGGGAACAGCAGCCAGGTGAGGCAGGGGCAGCGACGGCTTGGACTTGCCGTAGGGATTTGATCAACCAGGAAGAGCCTGAGCACTGATGTGGTTCTAAGCCTGCCTTTGCCGGGCTGGTTTCAGCAGCGCTGTGCATGTGCCACTTGCACCAAAGCTGGTCCGAGGAGCTGATACCCATCGGCTGATAGATACTGGCCTCAGGGCTGGGTGAGAGACAGATTGTGCTGGGAAACACCTTCCTCGGCACAGGAGTTTTCCTCATCCATGAGCTGGATGCCAACGCTTGCGAAGCACTGAGGTGTGTAGGGCACGTCCATATCTCAGGGGTCTGTAACGCCCCGCAGCTCCCACGCAGGCTGCCTTGTTGCTCCTGCAATTGTAGCCCTGGCATGGAAATTAATTATTGACAACTGAACAAAGAGCCTCGGCCTTAGCAGAAATGGGAAGCTCAGAGGGAGCTGCACATGAAAGGATTTAGGGAGAGCATATGTGGGTCAGCACATCCTTGTTCAGCTCACAGGGAGACAGGTCTGTAACTGGAACTAGGATACTAAGGGCGAGCAGCAGAACAGCTTTTTCTGCTTATGTTGTTCTGTGCAAAGGTTTTTCCTACCCTGTGTACAAAATGGGCACCTTATTCCTGTAGCAGAGCATCCGTCAGTGCTTTTGATAGCAGTCCTTGTGCTCAGTGTCTGCGTTACAGACTGCACAAGTGATGGTCTTGTTTGAGTATTGAAAATCAGGTTTCTGTTCTTAAGAGTGGTTGGTTTTGGCTTATGGTAGTGCTGGTAACTTGTGTTGCCCCAGGCTGCTGTGTGAGACGATAGCCATAGCTTTAGAGTGCCCTGTAAAATGCTTGGAAACAGTCCTTTTCCTCCACTCACGTGTGATGTCCCATGTGTGTTAGCAGTGGAGTGAAGTTCACCAGCCTTTTTTGTCTTGCTCAAGCTGAAGTACTTATTCGGTTGAGAGAATAAACTACTTGGACCCTGAAAACTTTCTCAGTGTCCGGTGCTTTCTGTACCTCTGGCAGCTGTTTCTTTTCCTGTCGCGTTTCTGCAAGGTATAGATGTGGTTTCCCAAGCTGTCTGATCGGCGGTAGTTGGAGGGATGGTGCTCACTGGGCCAGTCCTGTGTTGTTCATTGTTGCTTTTCTGTTTTAACGCCTCAGCACTTGGACCGGGCCTGCATGGAGCCCAGCACAGAGTATCTCTTCAGTCCTCATCTCCATCCAGTCCCTGATGACCGAGAACCCCTATCACAACGAGCCCGGCTTTGAGCAGGTGAGAGTTTGAGGTGGATCATCTCTGCTTCTGCAGCTATTTGTCTCTTCCCTCCACACCTTGCTCCTGGTGGCAAATCCCATTCTGGAAACGGGGACAAAAGTAGGTTATGTTGCTTGGCTGTTTTCCAGCTTGCTCTGCCTCTAGTCAGAGCTTGAGGGGGTGTTGCAAGCCAGCTCCGAACCGGAGGCTGCTTAGCTCACGTATGTGGAAGGTAACAGAAGAACAAGAGGCATTCGAGAAGTTGCCGGGGAGATGGGATGGCTCTTCGGTTCTCTGCTACACGACTCCTGAAATGGCTTCCTTGGGACATATTGTCACGCAGGAACCAAACTGCTCAGGTTTTCATGGTCTCCAGCATCTCGGAGAGAGGCAGGTTTCTGTGCTAACTTTATCAGTTGACCTGTCTCCACAGCTGTGTGAGTCCGAGGCTCTGGAGACATGTAAAATCTTGCCAGCTTTTCATTTGCCGTATAAATGAGCCCAGCATATACAGAACAGACACAGCCGTAGCGGGTTCGTGCACCAGTGAAATTCATCGGGCCCAGGAGGGAGAGACGAAGAGCCATTGCATTCGCGTGGACTCACTGGCCCAAATTCTATTTCCAGGAGCGGCACCCCGGGGACAGCAAGAACTATAACGAGTGCATTCGGCATGAGACCATCCGAGTAGCAGTGTGCGACATGCTGGAAGGAAAGTGTCCCTGTCCTGAGCCATTGCGGTATGGAAAAGAGGCATGGAGGGAGCATAAGAAAGTGGGTGTGGGGAAGCAGGATAAACTTCTCTGGCTGCTATTCCTGGGAGTTGCTGCAGGGAAGAGCAAGCCTTTAACTCTCCCTGGTCCAGCGAAGAGCCATTTTGTTTCCCCTGAAGTGGATGGCTGATCTGTGCGGTGCCCAGGAGCTGTGCATCGGCAAAGGCTGTGTTAACGTGCGCGATGGCTGCATCCTGTGCCTTCTGTTGGAGAATAAATGTGCCTTGTCTTATGGGGGGGGAAAAAAAATCTCAGAGGGAGGGGAGCACAGCTGTTGTGGAAACATGTGCAGAATCTCTTCAGCTGCAGTGATGCTGCAGTTCCTTTTGCTCTGTGTCCTGCCTCGCCGTACCCTGCTAGTTGTCTGGGACACCCTGTGTGGGTGCCCACACTGATTACAGGAACAGGAGTTCAGGGGGATGGGGTGACCTGGGATGATGTGACCATTGTAACACTCGTTTTGTGTTGACTGTTTGCTCTCTCGTTGCGTTCAGGGGCGTAATGGAGAAATCCTTCATGGAATACTATGACTTCTATGAAGGGGTGTGTAAAGAGAGACTTTATCTCCAAGGACAGACAATGCAGGTGGGTGGCAGACAATTTTCTTGTTGATAACACGCTGCCGTAGATAAGGGTGTGTGGTTAGTGACAAACAACTACGTGCAGCACCGAGAGGTACATGGGGTGGATCTGGATCTTTTCTGTGAACTGTATATTCTGTCTTTGAATCATGAAACTGAGACGTTCCTGTGGGTAAAACACTACTTTCCCCAAGTTCAGAGTACACACGTGATGTTTCCAAGGTTGTTAGATTTCTGAGTGCTGGACCTCTCCAGGCAAGCAGCTTGTACTTTCAGCAGTGGAACCGGTACAGTTTGCTTTCATGTGGATTTGGCGTTAAGCAGGGAGGGCACATGCAGGTTATCCCATGCTGGTGGCATCTGAACTCCAAAGCAGCATTTTCCTTTTGGGACACTGTTAGAGTTTCTCTTTCTGGGATTCCTTTGCTTATACAGCAGATGGAACTTTTCTGTGACACTCCTTGTTCTTTCAGATGAGACTGAAAGTGGCTGACTGAGTCAAAAGTTACTGGGGGAGGAAGGGGTGGGGGGAGCAGCGACAGTAGGGCAGACACACACATCTAGACAGGTTGAATAAGGATCTTGTTTCTGCAGGAAAGTAGACTTTAAAGAATAGATTGCCAAGCTGTTTGCATATGAACAGATGTGTCTTCCTCCCTCATCAGCCACCTCTTGTCTGACTCATTGAGAAATTCCACTGCTAAGAAAAGATGGAGGTGGTTGATTTAATGATCTTGTGTCTCTGAGCCCTTTTTTTCCTGTCAGTGCCATCGCTGGCTGTGTAATTCATAAATTGAAAGCACTGCCAAAGCAGGAGAGTTGATGTTTGGAGTGAGAAATTCCCACAAGGAAGGTCTGTGCCTGACTTACAGCTGTGGAGGGTACTGAACTGAAGGCTGTGTCGTGAAGTTTGGTGATTAATATTAGAGGACTATCAGGTGTGGACTACTCTTGTTTCTTCTTCAAGGAGCCAGGGCTCAGTTGCTTTCTCCAGGGTTTGTGAAGATCACTGTGTTGTGCTCAGTTCTCAGAGGTAGTGACTGCTGTGGTCTGTTTTCTGCTCGCTTGGAAATAGTAGCGCAGCAAGCACGACCACAACCTGCTGGGGAGACGCTATTGTCGTCTTCACTACCCTGTACTTAAAATGGAGTCACTCCAGGCTCAGTATCAGTTGGGTGCTTGCCAGATGTGCTGCCTTCTTAACTCTGGGGCCTCATGTTGGCTTGTACCAAAGGTTTCCATGAGATGGGACAGGGTGAACTCCAGCACCTTATACAACCCTGGCAACGTGTCTCCTACCTGGGACTGGGGATAAAAGCAGCAAATGTTAAATCATCTCCAAAGACTTTCTGCCTCTGACTTGGCTACATCTCAGCTAGGGGCCTTGATTTAAAATGAGAATAGCGATGCTTTCATTTGGAAAGGTTCTGCAGCACTAATATAAAGTGTGGTCAAGTCTTTGGTCTCTGGATTTTAGGGGTTTTCATTTGTAATGTTTTCCCTGCCTCCTTGGGCCTGAGACCAAATCTTTGAAATAGCTTACTTCCTCAAAGCTGTAGAAATCCCACCATGTCTGCTTGGCCTTTCATCTGTTTTTGAAGTTTGCTTGGGTTTGTAAGGATTCCCAAAAGAGACTCCAAAAAGAAAGTCTGCAGCCTCTGCCACGACAGTGGAAAGTTTAGGGGCCTCTCCATCATACGTCGGGATTTAACCCGGTTTTTAACGGGTTTTTGCTGGGGTCGAGTTAATTTTCTTACTAGTCGCTAATAGAGGGCTATGTGCTGGAAGTAGTGCTGATAACACAGGGAGGTTTTAGTTTCCGCTGAGCAGGGCTTACACAGAGTCAAGGCCTTTTCTGCTCCTCAGACCATCCCACCAGCGAGTGGGCTGGGGGTGCACAAGAAGTTGGGAGGGGACACAGCGGGGACAGCTGATCCCAACTGGCCGAGGGATATTCCATACCGTATGATGTCATGCTCAGGGTATAAAGCTGGGGGAAGAAGACGGAAGGTGGGGATGTTTGGAGTTACGGCATTTTGTCTTCCCAAGTAACCGTTAGGCGTGATGGAGCCCGGCTTTCCTGGGGATGGCTGAACACCTGCCTGCCGATGGGAAGCAGGGAATCAATTCCTTGTTTTGCTTTGCTTGTGTGTGTGGCTTTTGCTTTACTTATTAAACTGTATCTCAATCTGTGAGTTTTCTCGCTTTTCCGATTCTCTCCCCCATCCCACTGAGGGCAGTGAGCGAGCGGCTGCGTGGTGCTTAGTTGCTGGCTGGAGTTAAACCACAACAAACCATTAAGCCTTTGACCATTTGTTGCCCAATTACTATGCAACTTTTTTCTTTCTGCCTCTTGCCAAAAGGGCACTGGTGTATATTAATAGGCTTATCTATGGTTTTCTTCCAGGATCCTTTTGGTGAAAAACGAGGCCACTTTGACTATCAGTCCCTATTAGTGCGTTTGCAAGGAATTCGGCAGAAGGTGCAAGAGAAACACCAGCAGGAGAATACAGAAATAGACTCTGAGAGCAGCTCCTCCGAGACAGAGACAGACACTCAAGGTTGCTCTAAAGCTTAGAGCTGCGTTAACAGTGGAGAGGCCAAGCGGTGGGGATGTTCTGTCTTCGCACTCTAGAGTACCCCTGACAGACTCGACAACCAAACCAATGCCAGAGCGCAGAGAACTGCGGGATATCTTCTGTCTCCTTTTACTGCTCTGGTGGATAACGCTGAACGAGAAGACTTCATGCTAGACAAAGCCAAGCTTGTGACAGGCTACTCTTAAAAGGTACTTACTTTGCTAGAAACCCGGAGCATGTGGCATCAGGTTATTTTTTTGGAAACACCTACACTGGTTGGTTTTTTCTTTTTTTTTTTTTTTCCTCCATTTGATTAAAGAATGAGAACTAGACTGCGAGTCCTCTTTACAGCTTTTCTGTTCCTAGACAGTGAGCCCTTCCCTGGGGCCATGCTGCATGTGGAGCTGTAGCTGTGGGAGCACTTTGAGGAGTCCAGGGTATGACGGGGCCCACGCAGCGTGTGCCCGGGTGAAACCTTTTTGTGCGGGTTGGGAGAGATGGAGCCTCTCTGCTCTCTGGAGCCCGTCTACCTGATGTCTTTCTTCTAGACACTGTTCTAGACAGACCAAAGATAAAGAGCAGTGGTGGAATCTGGGCTCCTTTCTGAAAGCTTTACTCAAGCTCTGGCTGACTTCGTCCACTGAGACTTCAGGCACAAAGGGGCAGATGAAAAGTGGAAACGGCAAGAATCCATAGATCGAGTGCAGGTGTGTTCATCCTGGTGTTCTGGGGAAGGGAGGCTGAGAAGACCACTGGTCAGAGATGGGGGGAGCACTTAAAAATAAGTCTAGTCTGTGTATTATTTTTTTTAAGGTATTGATTTGAATTTAGCATTCTAGAAATATTTTATTCTGGCCGCTCTGAACAGAGCTGTTTTGTTTCCTTAACTGAAGTACTCTTTGCTTTCCGCCTCTCTAGTCAGTGTAGTATTTTATTTTCCTCCCTTCTTCCTCCTGCCACCTCACTCCCCGCTGCCACCTCGATTCATCAGATTGAAACGCTAGAACAAGGGGCAATTCTAGCTAAGGAAGCCACTGTTTCTGGGTGGAGTTTTTCAGAGGTCTACGCCTTGTTACTGACAAATTCCTTTGCCAAACTTGGCTGGGCGCAAGCTTAGCTGAGTGTCGTAAAGTTTAACGCTTCAGTGCTTTGAACGTTTTGAACAGCAGCTTTTTACTGTGAGCGAAGGCCAGCCTCTCGGCGAGGTGTCTGCTGGCTGCGAGTGCCATTACATCAAAGATGTATCCGGTGTAACTTGAGTGGAGGTGAAATACCCGGTTTCTCCAGGTAAATGAGCCTGGGGATGATTGATCAGATGTTTTGTTGATAAAGAGGTTAATCTACTTTTCTTCTTTTTTATTATTTTTTTTATTTTTACGAGAGCTTTGATAGAAAGCTGAGCACAAAGTTGCACATTGTCCTGGGCCCTCCCGGTTTCCTTAAACACCTTCCCACCAGCTCGGCCCTGTTTGAGACTCCTGATGGTGGTGGGAGAACTTCCAACGCGGTCATCTTTGTTCTAAAAAAAGCGCAGCAAGAGGGGCCAAAAGACCCCTGCCGTGTGCTGCACAGAACGGCAATGCCCCATGCGTCACTGAATTATTTTCGGTCTCTGTGATTTAGAGCAACTCTTGCAGAACTCGGAAGCCTGCGCACTGCTGCTTGAGCAGCTCTGAAAAGCTGAAAGGTGGAAACATTTCTCAATTGTTAAGGTGCCGTTAAACAACTCGGGAACCTTTTTTCCCTTTAGCAAGCAAACTCCCCCCGGTCTGTCATTGGCTTGATTTCGACTTAAACCCTGTCTTCCCTCGAGGGAAAGCTGAACTTAACACAGGACTCACTCAACACATCCACCAGATGAGAGTAACTAAAGCGGTGTTCACCTTGGAAGGAGGTCTCAGGGAGGTGGCACGGTCTCCCGAGAAGTCATGAGCTGTCTGCTACTTTACCGCCTCTTTAATCCCATTGTAAATGTCACGTTGTTTTTCACCATTCAGTAGCGTTGTGGGTAGAGCTGCGACTCTGCTGCCTTCCCAAGGCAGAGCCGGTTCTGAAATCTGTTTGTGATGCATGTGGCGTTACCATCCACCGATACAACGAAACAAGAAAATGCCTTATTGTGGACACTATTCACATAACTAGCATGTGGCTGTAAAAGAGAAGTATTAGTTTTATAGCTCTAATGTTGTCTGTCCTACCATTTCTGAATGTTTCCATTTCAAAGTGACAATCCTCAAATGACTGCTCTAGGCAGAGATGTTTTAGCAACAGATTTTTAGACCTAATTGAGTTGAAAATATATGCACAAGAGTCACTCTAAGATACCTTGTTTATATACTATTGTACATAAGATTTTTTTTTTTTGTGCAATAAAGTTTGTTTTGGCAGAATCTAGACTGTGGTACTCCTTAGTGGAACAACGACTCATTCACAGAGCAGAGAGGACTACAGAACAGTTTCTCAGTGTCACTGCTGGCTGCAAGATTCTTTAGCCGGAGTCACATTTGCATCCTCCGAGAATACAGTTGCAATAGCAGCTTAGGTAATTTTCCTCTTGCTGTGACAAGGTAATTAGTTGTCTGTAATGGTAAGTGGCATTTCCACCCGCAGCAGAGGAGAAAATTCAGAGGTAAGCAAGTATGAATTAGTCCTATTAAACTTTTCAAGCTAGATGCTTTTTAGAAAAGTTTTATTTCAAGTCCGCTGTCCCTGTGTTTCAGGTGATATGCAAATAACCCCATAAGAAGAATTATATACAGGCACAGAACACGTAGCAGTCAAGGTATTGCCTCTTTGGCTTCCTCTGGAGTGATTTCCTGAGAGTACAGCTCTGTAAAGAGAGCAGGCAGCCAGTACTGAGGTTCTCCTGCTGCCTGCGTATCCAGCCAGGCCATTCCTTCCTTCAGCAAGTGTTCCTGTACAAACAGAGCGGAAACTGTGAGTGAAACTTAACCAAATGCCTGAGAAGCCATTCACAACAGAGCCCTGACCCCACATTTACTCTAGGGAAAGGAAGGGTGTAGAACTTGAGCTACAAGAATTTCTATTCAACTTGACCAGGAGAAATATAGTTCAGATATCCAGCCGTGCCCGCCCTGCATGTTGAGGTAGGACTGAGCTAACGAGATTCAAGTTTTAATGGAGATCAGTGAAGCCACAGGAATATCTGCAGCTTCTGAGATTCTGCTTTCCTCAGTCCGCATTTGGGCAGTGTGTACTCTGCCTTTGGTCTAGCAGCTAGCTTAGGATGCCCTCCGCATGCCGTGGTAACGCAGCCCCAGCAAAGTGCCTGCTGCAGGGCTGGGGAGCAGTCGCTGCACTGTCACTGAACTCCACTGGGCACAAGAGACCTTCATACATACCAGCACTTGCTTGGCACGTTCTGTCTCCCACTTCAGACTGGATCTGATCTCACTCACTGTCACATAGCCCTTTTTCTGAAATGAGAGGAAAAACACTGTGTGCTTATCATCAACTTAAGCCCACAGTTTAGAATAGTGCAGACAGTTTTTCTTAGGCCTGGTCTAATCACAGTTCCCTGTCATGGAAGCAATAAGGTTCTTTCAAGGTGGGTGTATTTTAAAATCTCCTGGCTCAATACCTCTGCCAGCTGCAAGACGACAGTGTGATCCATGTTCAGTTCGGCTGGTACAGACTGGATCAGATACGTTCCACCAACAGGGATAATCCCAAATCCGTTCCCCAAGACCTTCAGTTTCTTGATTGCACGAAGAAGATCATCCCTGAGAAGCAAGAGGTCAATGCAAGGCTTTAAAGCGAGAGCCCCTCTCAAGCTGCACGCTACCCTCTCTAAACGAGGGAGACTTGACATGCAGAAGCTATGAGCAGTAATAGCTCCTTGGAGCTTGCTGCAGTTTCAGGTAATTGACAGCTGAAAAAAATTTATAAAACAATTTAGAATTAGTTTGTGTATCTGTGCCCCCCTTCAGAAGTACAGGCTTGCATTACAGACATACTTGTAGCACCTGAGCTGTAAGTGCCAAACTTTAGGATTCAGCCCCAGTTAGTGATGATGGCGAGTTGTGCCCTAAAATCTGCTTCTGTAACAAGAAGGATGAGCCCCTTCCTTACAGCCCAGGAGACCACAGCAACTCCAGCAGACTCTGGCAGCAGGAGAGCTGCATTTGAAGGGGACTAATTGTTTCCAGCTCAAGGCAACAGTCCTTTATGCCTTTGGGCTCCCAGAGAAAGCACGCTGCTGCTTTCTGAAATGCTTAAATAATTAACTGTGGATCACATGTAAGCGGCTCCATTGCCAGAAGTCAAATTTGGACTTCAATTAACAGCACCACCTTCAAGTGCTGCTGAGATGAGTCCCCCCATTTTCTTCCCCGAATGTTACTCGATTCCCCTTCCCTGTAACACCCAGACACTCACTGGCTGACATCCTGAGCAAACTTCCCCCTTCCCTTCAGCACTTGCTGATGAAGTTCTTCCAGTGTTATCAGACCTAGAAGTCAACAAAAGGGGACAGGAAAGCGTTACTGCACAGCAACAGAATTACTCCAGCAAGAGCAGTCAAGGGCCCTTTGTGCATTTGCCACTGGCTCACCCCTGCCTTCCATTTTACAAGCGGCTGTTCATTGTTCCCAGCATCACGCCCTGGGTGAGATAAGCATCCAGTCACTTCTGTTCCCAGAACTACCATGCAGCAGTCAGCTGTTGCCTTCTCCCACAAATGTATCGGACTCAAGTTTCAAATGGCTTTGCTGTAGCCCATTCCTGGTTTCAGATTGCCCTTTTGGAGTGAAGAACGTCTACTGTCTTTTCATTAGGCACTTAGCAGTGGTATTCCAACTCTTCTGGACATTGCTGTGATCCTTTAGAGACAATCTTACTGCTGGGCTCAAAGCAGTAACTCGGCAGTTTCGTACTCCTTCAAGATTGTCATTAACCCCTGCTTCTTCCCCGTGATACTGCGAATTACGGTTTTGTTAACTCAACGGGACAGAGTGGGTTCATTTCTGTAGAAATTGATAAAGCTGGGTGATTGCCAGCAGGGAGTAGCTCTAACATTGTAGAAACCAAACAAGGCTTTTCGGAGGCAATGAAGACAAAACAGCCACCTCGGTATTTCATGAAATCTACTAAAGAACATTACACTGAGCGATGCCGCTCATTTTCCATAGGAAAAGGCATCCTCCTGCTCTATTTCCATCTCCTAGAAACCAGACACAGTGGGATCCTCACCTCCATTCCTGTGTTTCAGAGCCAGGCAAACTTCAATGATCTGCACACCCAGTTCATAGTAAAAGTCTCCAACTCCCAGCATCTCTGACCAGAATCCTTTACCGGCTGTGAAGTGAGAAAGGGGAAAGCGATTGAACCATTGGCAAAAATACCTTTCCTTAACAGTTCCTGCTGCCGAGCAGGCTGCCCGCAAACCTCGCTGTGAGGACTCTCAGATCTGTCAACGAAGAGTCTCCATGTTGGTTATCTCCACTTGTTTTCCCCCACCCTTTTAAGTAAACGGTACCCGATGGTACATTACACCAATTCACAAGCCCCAAGAATCAAAACACCATCAGCTTTCCTCAAGGACAACTTCCATCAGCTTCCCTGCGAGCTGTTTACAGTATGAGAACAACGAGATGAATCCTTAGTCCTTAACCCCGGTGCCTGTTCCTCACATGCCAGAGGATCCACTCCGATTGTGGCACACATGTCCTGGAACTGGACCCGAAACTCGGGGTTTTTACGGATCTCTTGCTTGTGTTTGCTGGCAAACTCTTCTAAGTTGGTCTTAAACATGTCCAGCTGCTTAGACATCTGAAAGAGAATTGCAGAGAAGCGTTTCTGTCTTAAGACTTATTTAATGTCTTTTTTTTCTATAAACACAGCCCCCAACAGACACAAAATTAACAGAGTCAAGAAACACTCTGGACTCTGACGTGCTGCCGACCCAGTGCCGATGGCCCCAGTGGTCTTAAAGGAAGGAAACAAGATAAAAATCGCTCAATGGAATCAGAATTCTCCACATGTACTCTTTTAACACTGAATACAAACTTACATCAGTGGAGATAAGACAAGGCAAAGGGCTGTTCTGAACCAAGAGACAGGCTCAGAAGGGGGCAGCAGTGATGTACGTGGGGCAGAAACAGTTCGACAGAAATGGAATGTTGCTGAGGTCCTGAGAAGGAAGGCAAAGAGAGACCCGTAGCAAACACCACAGCTCTCTGATGGAAAGGCAGCCTAAGGGGTGCCATCATCATCCACGCTGCTCGTGGATAATGCTCCAGAGACTGAAGCTGAGGGGGAAACGAAGTCCAGGTTTGCGGCTGGGCTCACGACCACGGTTATCCCCGCTGCCAGGGCAGGGGTGGGTGTCCCACCTGGGCCAGCTGGTCTTCGGCCAGGACCGTCCCTCGCTCCTTGTACTTCGCCTGGAAGAGTAAAATGGGATGATGGAGAGAGTGCTGCAGGACCGATGGACCAGAAACCAAATCTGGACAGGGGAGACGCTCCGTAAAGATGGATGAACCATGAGGACCCGCGGCCCCGTGCCCTGCGTAAGCAGGGAGGCTGCCAGGAAGCTCGGGGCACCCTGGGCTTGGAGCAGGTCTGGCGCTGTCTGGGATGGCTGATGTGAGGACGGGGATGGCCCCACGCTGAGCCTGGCACCCCCCACCACAGGGACGAAGGGCCTGGCTCCCACTCGCACGGGACTGATGGGCCCTGGCAGCTCCCCCCCCGAGACTGGTGCGGTGGCACCCCGCCGGGACCTGGCAATCTCCCCCAGGGCCACTGGGGCCGGGCACCCCTCACATACACTTGGTGCCCCTCCCACGGGCCCGGTGGGTCCTGATTTCCCCCTTACACAGGCCCGGCACCCCCACACCGGGCTGGCAACATCCCCCCGGGCCTGACACCCCCCCCCGGGCCTGACACCACCCCACACGGGCCCGGCACCCCCACACGGGGCTGGCAACCCCCGCACGGGGCTGACACCACCCCGCACGGCCTGACACCCCCCGCCCCGGGCCTGACACCACCCCACA
>VYZM01023266.1:151025-165012 GCA_013398915.1 Dromas ardeola
GGCTCCCCTCCCTGATCCAGAGTCCCTCCCCAGCTTTCCTGGAGCCCCTTGAGGGACTGGAAGGGGCTCCAAGGTCTCCTCGGAGCCTTCTCTCCTCAGGGCTCCTTCAGAAGGGCAGGTTGGCTCCTGGCCGGCCATCAGGAGGGCCAGCCCTCGGCCAGGGTTGGCTCCTCAGCAGCCCGAGCTGAACTTCACTCTGTTTTCTTTGCTGTGAGGGCGGTGAGCCCCTGGCCCAGGTTGCCCAGAGAAGCTGTGGCTGCCCCATCCCTGGAGGGGTTCAAGGCCAGGTTGGACGGGGCTCGGAGCCACCTGGGCTGGTGGGAGGTGTCCCTGCCCAGGGCAGGGGGTGGCACTGGGAGGCCTTTAAGGTCCCTTCCCACCCAAACCATTCTATGATCTTGACCACCCACAGCTGGTGCCAACATCATTTTTTAAGTCATCGCCCAGTGGCAGGTCCTAAACTCCTAAAAACCCGCGATGAGGGTCTTCCCATGTTAGGGTTCAGGCAGCTGTGGGCCAGTTCGCTGACACTCACAAAGTGTGTTGTGACCCTTACGAGCCTTCTTTGGAAGGACGCTTATTTTTTTAGCAATCTAGTAATATTTTATAGCCCATCCCCAAATCATGTCTTATCTGAACCTTATTTCAGCTTCAGAAGAAACTCTTTATTGCTTGCATTAGCAAAATAGACAATGTGCACAGAACAGAGTGAATAAAAGGCATCTTCCTCCTCCTTATGTGCCTTCAGAGGGTGAAGAGGGAGCTCCTTGGGAAGGTCCTGGAGTTACGCAGTCCTAACAAAGCAGAAGTGGGAGAGAAAAACATAAAATTCCCGTGGTGCTGCACTTAACCCGTTTTCATTTGGTTTCTGTAGGAAACAAGACCCAAGTCATTGCCTTCTCTACCCCCCAGCCCCCTCGCATACCTTGCAAATCCATTTTGATAGCAAAACGTCTCTCAAAGTTAGTATCTACTAGTAAGTACCTACAAGTTTTGAGAGAGAAATCAGCAACTGGCTAGAGGAGAGAGATGCAAATAAGCGTTTCTCTGCAGGAAAGGCTGCGGTATGAGCTCAACGGTGATTTGTTTTCCCTGGCCTGCTGGCTGGCCACTCGGCTCACATTGTCTGACCGAGCTGCAGGGAATTGTCTGTAGCACAGAGCTGCCTCTTATTTCCAACCTACATTTATTCATGGCCAGTTCATCCCTTTTTGTTCTTGTGCCAACTTTTGCCATTAGCATGAACAGCTCTTTTCTCACTCTGTTTTTTCTTATAGATGGTGACTTTGTCTCTCTCTCAGCCTTCGTTTTCCTCAACGAAGCAAAGGAAGGGCTCACCATTCCCTTGTGCCTCCTCAGGGCCCTCCCCTGCACCTTTTGCATCCCGGTTTCTTGTTGTATTTTTCTCTGAGTGCCTTTGATAGCGGTGTACGATGCACAGAAAGAAGTATTTCCTGTAAGTGGTCTGATGAACACCTCCTCTTCTCATTAAAAAGTGGAAAAGGATTTACTAACCTCCCTTCTCTAGACAGTAATTTTTTGAAATCTGCCTTTCCCCATCTTGGTTGTATCAGTGGTCTGAAGATACTCTTCCAGAACCAAACTCTGGCCAAAGCTCTCAGCTCTCCAGTCAAACCCAGCTGAGCTGCGCCATGTAAGCACTCAGTGAATCTCTCAAGAAATCCTAAATTCGTGGACTGAGGGCTGCAGCGAGTGCGTTTGGGGACAAGGGCTGGGAAAGGGTCTGTAGGGATGCTTGTAACTACGGGCATAGGGAGACCAGCCACTCACGTTGGTCTGCAGAGATCAGTCGACATCAGCCATGTCAGAAACTCCTGGTTCAAAACATCCTTCAAACCTTCTGAACCTTCCAGAGAAGTAAAACTGCAAGAAATGCACAATGTCATAAAGACAGAGGAGAGGCAACGATCCAGCTGCAGTATTTAACAGCCTCCTATCCCAGTCCCCTCAGCTTCACAGGGCTATTTTATTTCCCTCGTCTTCTAACGTCTGACTTGGATAAACCCACAAAAAGCTTTAACCTCTTTTTGCCACGGTGAGCTCTTTGCACGCGGCAGCGCCTTCATCTTCACGTGTTTGGGCTGCTCGAGCAGTGAACATGTCTGTCAGGCTTGGGGGGATGAGGAGGAAGGGTCCGGTGACCCCCCTGCACCCCACCTCCTCTTGCACCCGGTGCCATCAGGAGAAAGGCAGAGCGTGGGTGCAGCAGCATCTGAGCTCCAAACTCACAAAGGAAGGGCTTTGTTTCCGAGAAGGACTTTGGCCTGCAAGTCGCATTTTTTATTTGCAATTAAGGAGATTAAGGGAGACACTAGAAAACAATTTAGAAAAAAATAAATAAAAAATGAAGCTAATCAAGCTGATTAATCGCTAGCATCAAAGGTTTCCCTTCCCCCCTCCACCCCAGGTTGGACAAACATCTGTCAGGAGCAGTTTAGGGCGCGCTGATCCCGCCTCGGAGCAGAGGTCAGGCTAAGTGACCCCTTCACATCCCTCAAAGCCCTCGTTTCTTTGATTTGGTATTTTCAGTATGACCAGCAATTCTCGGTGGCTGATTTTCTGAGTGCTCGGCCCCAGACACCCCTGTGAACCGTAGCTGTGCTCGTTTCCCCACCCCGGGGCATCCCCCACACCCTGGTTTCTAAAGCAGTTTTCATGCAAACGATGTAAAAAACAACAAATGCCCCCAGATTCTTGTTCTGGGTGACTGTCCCATGACTCCCTGTAGTTAGAAATTCCATTTTTTTTGCCAGAAGTCACTAGGATTGTGCCTGAAGGACGTGGGCTGTGTGCGGTAAGTGTCTTTTTTTTTTTTTTTTCTCCTTCTTGCCACCATTTTAAGACTAAGCAGCAGCAACCTGTTAGGTTTTGTAAAATCCCCTTCACGTTAAAGAAAGGAAATGCATCCCTCGTTCATCTGTTGGTGGGTTTGTTTTTGTTTTTGTTTTTTTTTTTTAATTTTAAATATAGAAGGTGCCCGAGAACAGATTTTTCTCGGGACTCATGTGCCTAATTTGCTTGTGGAACATTTGTGACATGAAGCCGAGACTGGGGGCGGTGAGGCGGGCGATCGCCAGGCTGTGGATGTGCTGACGCAGCACAAAGCCGCAGCGCGGAGGTACCCGGGGGTGCTCACAGCCAGATGGCTCGGGAAACCGAGGCACGAGCTGCGGCGATGCAGAGCTCCAGAGGGACTGGGTTACCTCGCCCAGAGGTACCTGTTCCCAGCGAGCTCCCATCGCCATCGTTACCGTTGATGATGACGATTTTTAAGATTATTGTATCTTAAAAAATAAATCTGTGCCCTTTACTGGGGACACTCAGGCCAGAAACAAACTGGGAAATTCCTCCTGGGTCAGGCTGGCGTCCCTCCTGCGTGGTTTTACGTTTAGACGACAGGCTTTCCATAATAAGAGCAGTGATAGGAGGAAAGAACCTTTTTATTTCTTTTTTAAAAAAATGAATGGTCAATATGCTGAGAGCGTGAGCGAGTGGGTTGGTTTTTTTTCCCCCCTGTGGGTTGATTTGGTCAAATCAAAATGTTTCGCAGAAATATATCCATTTCGTCTGGGTTTTCACTGGAGAGTTTTCTTTTGAGAGGGCTTTGTTTTGATGAGGTCAAAGCACTTCATCTGGACTTCTCTGTTTCGGTGCTGGGGCGTGCTGGGGAGCGGATGCGCTTCAGCCCTGCCAAAAATCCGTGCTTTGACCTTACCAAAGCGCTGGGGTTTGATGAGGCTGTGCTGACATTTGCAAAAACCAAAAAAGACCCCCATCATCTGTATTTTTGAAATCTGAAATTTGTGAGACATTTTAAAATTGGGCTTTTTTTTGGTCTTTGTTCTTCTCCTCGCTCATGAGTCAGAATTGCAAAATGTGAAATTTCCTTTTGAAATCAAAATCCTCTCGTTTTCCTATGTGATAACCATCGATACCTGCCCCAAAACATTCCTGCAGACGTTAAACACTTTGGGGACCTCATCCCTCCCTGCCACCCGATTTTCTCTTTCTGTTCTCCCGTCTCACCTCGGATTTTTCTTGGCTTTCAGAAGCCAGGCGAAGAATTCTTTGGCTTCCTGGGTGCCCAGGTCCAACCTTTGGCTGTTCTCGGCTGATACTTGGGGCTCAGCATCCCTCTTGTATGCCTCGATGATGTTGCTGGAAAGGCCAAATGGGGAGAGATCAGCCCAGATGCCACAAGAGGGTGCCCAAATGCTGCTTTTCCACAAAACCCAGCTCCCTCCCACTCCATCTCCCAGCCGCCGGAGAAGGCGGAGGTCTTGGAAAGGGAAAGGGAGAGTGTGTGCCGACAGACCAGAAACATTTCTAGGACTTAGAAAAATAAAAGAAAAAAAGAAAACCGACTCCCCAGAGAATCACTGCTGCAGTCCAAGAAAAATATCCTCGGCTCTACATTCTTCTGTAGCCATCAGTTGGCTGACGACAGCTCTAAGTTTGGATGGTAGGAGCATTGAGAGTCTACGCACTTACTCGCTTTTCTTCTCCCGTCTGGCTAGCAACCATTCCACAAAGTTCTTCTTCAGCATGTTGTCCATCGTGCGGCTGTAGTCGCTCGCCAGGGTGGCCTCAGAGTAGCGTCTTTGCACTGGTCTGGCACTGGGAGTCCTTAGGCTTACGCTGGGGTAAGAGCAGAGAGACAGCGAGTCGTGCAGAGCCCGGAGCACGCGCCGCTGCACAGGGTTTCGCTTGGGTTACAGGTGGTGGCCCAGGGGGTCCCTACGGCCAGCGAGGTTTTGCCATCGCTTTTAATCTCTCTCGGTTCAGGTGGCCATTCCTGCATCGTACCGCGAGGAGGTGGCCAGGGAAGGGGCGAGCGTGCTCCTCCTCCGTTTGGCTGGCTGCTGACACAACTGCAGCGCAGATTTGAGAACTCGGGAGGAGATGAGCTCAGGATATTTGCCGATAGTCTGGAGTCAGCGTGGTTTTCCCTGCCGTAGCACGATTTGCATGGATTTTGGCTCTGAGCTGAGGCACCAAGTGTGCTCAGGCTCCCTCCCCCAGGGATTTGCACACCTGGGGCCGAGGAACCCTTCTCTTGTGTCCTGGAGAGGCTCAGGGTGGGTGGCAGGAGACAAGGGCTGACCTTGAGACCAGCGCTGCTCTGACAGTGGCTACCTAAGTTGGCAAAAGACTTCAAGGCTGATCCTTTTTTAGTACTATTAGCTGGGATTGCAGCAGCTCCTACTGCTCTAATAAGGATACTTTTGGATATTTGCAGGTGGCAGTTGGAAATTTTGTAGCAGGAGTCAGGGAAAAAGAGGGAAAGTCTTTGTTATATACCTGCTTTATGGAACTGGTCATATTTTCAGAAGCTTCCAGATACTGGTTGCCCCCCAGCCTCTTTCATGCGAGATGATTACATCTTGTTTCTAGTTCTCAGCCAACCTCCTTGTCTTCCTGGTTGACTTCCAGCTTGTTCCTCCGAACCCAGAGCCATGAAATTTGTAGGGAAAACTTGGGAGTTCCTGGCTCTGGCTCAAAGGCTCAGGGCTTTAGTTTGATATCTCTCTTATCGTTTGCTCATCTCTATACGCTTGGCTGTCTCTATTATCTGAGATCTACCTCAGGACTCATGTTCTCACCTACTTACCAAGATGCCAATGGAAAAAGTCCATTTGCCTCCGGTGGGGAGTTGGAAAAGGCTCAAAATACACCGTGAGCTTTCCAAAACACTTACCCCGAGACGTTTTCTTCCATCAAAACAAAGCCTAGAGAAGCGAGGAGCAGAGAGAGGGCTTTGAAAGACATCATTTTCTTGGCTGGTTTCTCTGTTCAGAAGCAGAGGGCGATCCAGATGTCTGACCCTGTGGAACATGGGACGCGTAAGTGAGCGGACAGTGAGCCCAGAGGGACGTGCGGTGGTTGGGCACGCGCCTGCGCTTGTAAATGTGTTTCTTCAGTCCCTGTGCTTCGAGCAGCCTTCTCCACCCTACAAAGCCCGCTTCTGCCCTTCCCAGTTAAATCACTTTTTTCAATGCCCACGCTCGTTCCCACCGCAGTGTCTTTTAATGTTCGTTCCCTATACTTTTATTGTAACCATCAAATTCATTGTGGGTCGCGCGTTCCTGGAGGCGAGGGCTTTGTCTTCCCCCTTGTTTACAAGCTGACCCTGTGGGTACCCCATTGTGCTTTGAGGGTCGGTTCACTCTGGAGAATGTGAGCGGGAACCTCCGCTGGATCGGGCAGTTCGGAAGCAGCGGCATCCTGCTTATCCCACCCTGCGGTTCCGCAGGATTTAGGAGTCTGATCTGATTTCTGGGAGATTTTCTGTTGGGATGGATAATGCCGTATGTAGGGACTGGAGCCAGAGTCGGCGGCTATCGGTTATGAAAAATATCCCATGGACAGTGACAGGATCGGATTCCAAGATTTATTAGTTTCAAGCTGTTCCTCGTCCTCACGTCCAGAGTTCGGCTCCACAGCCCTTGGACATTTGAGCTCTTTTAATTACTATTCCAGCTCTGCAAACTCCACACAAAAATGGTTTTGATCATGGCTCACAGATATATTGTGTTGTCCTTCACCTCACTCTTTGTTCTAGATATTTCTGGAAACTGCATTGCAACGGAGAGCTGCTGTTAACAGGAATAGTATGGTAACAAAAAGAAAAGGTCTAGAGCAGGATTCAAGTATCCCATCCTTCAAAAAAGTATTCATACATTGATAGAACTTGACTCCTCTAAGTAGTTATTTGTGACTCTTACGACAGCCCAATGTTTGTTTTGGAGAGAGCGAGGATTTGCAAGTTTGGATGTTGTTCGTAATTGTGGCATTTTGTATTTCTGGGAAATTGTGACATCTTTTACAAATGTTTTCAGCCCTTCCTCTTAAGTGAGAAAAAACACTAAAGGTGTTACATTATCTCAGCTGCATCGAGTTCTGCGGAATGCTCTTAAAAGCAAAGGTGTGATATTCCGAACATTGGCAAAATCCCGAAAATACTTAGAGCTAAAGCAACAACAGACAAATAGTTGCAGGGTGTGTTAACAACAGGAGCAAATTCAATTATACGAAAAGCTGAGGGGTATTTTAAGTGATAACGAAAAAAAAAGTAATGATTAAATAACCGAGCTTTTCCCTCTTATTTGCTGTTCCTTTCACATATTGGTGATATAACGTGGGAATGATAACGGATCGGAAAATATCTAAGTTGTGCAAGAATATTGCTCTGCTTGGGGTAATTATTTACGATGCGAGGAGAGGAAATGCGTTGTAGCCTGAATTTTGAGAAAGGGCAGTACTCCTTTGCAGAATTTACCCAAACAGGGAGGAAAAACTGTCCACGTTTTCAAAGACTCTTGAAAAAACCATTTTGGAGTTAAATGAGGACCCTTTTTGCTGTGTGACACTGAACCGGAGCGCTCGAGCTCTGCTCGCCTCGGCTGGCACCGCGTTCCTGTGCTACCCGCGCTCTTGTGATCCTACAGTTCGACTCCTGCACAAAAGAAGGAGCAACCGGTGGGTTCTTCGCCCCACGAAGCAATTCCAGCCCCCTGTCCGAGACTCTCTGTTTGGAAGAGGCATTATCCCTGTTTAGGTCCCAAAAAGCAAGTAAGAACCGATTTCTCCTCGTTTCCCTGCGTAGGTGCAGATCCCAACCTGACATTTGCCATGTACTGAGTCCTTCTCCAAAACAACAACAGTCTTGCCCTTTACAACCCAACACGTACACTGCTGAGGTCTTTTCTGCCAAAGCTACTGAGAAAATGGCCGGTTTTGTACCACTTTGGGAAAAACTCAGCCAAAGGCACGGGCTGGTCCCGCTCTGCTACGGCGACTGCCTGGCACTCGCAAACGCTGCTCGCTCCCGCTGTTACCTTAGTGAAAAAAGATCTTGACAAGTTAAAAAGAGAGGCTGACATGGAGCTTCTTACCTTTCTCTGAAGCTGCCTGGAGGATTTCAGCCCGTTCTGAGTGCGGAGGAGACCCGTCAGGGCTTTTATACACCTCAGTTGTGCAGGACCAAACCCACTTCCATGAAGTAAACAGGAAATCAAGCACCTAATCAGAGCAATTCAAACCCACTTAGAGCTGCTTCATTAGGTCCATTGACCTACAGAACAGGAAAATAACCTTTTAAAATGTGTTTACATTAATGGCAATTAAACCTGGCTATATCGCAAAATCAAGAATGAACGTGGATTGTGCGCACAACACATATGGCATTGGTCTAAACCCTCATTCCATGGTCTAAACCTTAATTCCACGTAGCACCTCCCTCCCGTGGTAAAAAGTTCCTTAATTTCCAACTTTTGCAAAATGTAAGTCTTGTCTTAGAGAGATCCAGTCTGCTCCTTCTCTTTGTTACTGGAGCAATATCTTTGCTAAAATCAGTAGCTCCCACCATGGTGATTTTTGTCACCATCAAGTCTGGGCATCCCGACTGCGGTTCTGAAGCCCTTGCGCAAACCCCGAATACTGAAAACCACCTTTGTCCCCCAAAACGTGCGTTCTAAGAGAACACTTAAGGATGGCGAGTGGCAGATGGGACACCAGTAGGAAACAGGGAGGCAGCGTTGGTCGAGGAGGTGGAGGGTGGTGGCAGAGCAGGCGCCCGCGGGGAGTGAGGGGCAGCGGCCGGAGCTGAGCACCCGTTTGGGCTCTTTCTGCCCCCGTGAGTGACGGAGTGTTTCCCTGTGGCTCTGCGGCTGCTGGGGACACGGGTCAGCGAGGCCAGCACCTCACCCTGCCCTTGCACAGCTGGGTCCAGGAGAGCAGATGTTCTGCAGATGTTCGTTGTGCCACCAGAGTGCAGGGGGTAAATCCACTCCCCATCAGCTCTGCCGGGACCGTCTCCTGGTAAAATATCCTCCCCGCGGTCTGTGCTGCCCCGCTTCCCTGGGTGTCTCCAGGAGAACTGCACCCGTGACATTTTAACACAGAAATCCTCTTTAGGGACCGCTGCCGGGCGCGTACCTGCTGCTCTGCGATCCCCATCGCACCCAGCCTCCGTCTGTTGATGGAGCGGGGCAGGTTAAGTTCGTGCCAGCTCAAATCCCGAGCTGAGCTCTGCTGCCGTTGGCACCGCAGCCAAGCAGCGCTCGGGGCTGGCTGCGCTGGCTCACGGAGCGCGGTCCCCTCCGCAGCTCGGTGTTCCCCCCCGGGCAGCCCCAACTTTTGCAGGAGGTTATCCAAGTTACAACCTTCCCCTCGGGTCTGCCAGCCTGTTTGGGTTTTATTTTTTTTTTATTATTTTTTTTTATTTTTGTGGAGTTCTGAGCTGCTGGGAGGAGGAGCCCCGCACACCTGGCTGCAGGAGGGGTGTGCGTGTGTGTGTGTGCGTGTGTGTGTGTGTGTGCATGTGTGTGCGTGTGTGTGCATGTGTGTGTGTGTGTGTGTCCTCCCAGGTTTGTGCTGGCTCAGCTACAGCAGGGATTTGTGTGGGAAAGGCGGCGGATTTCTGGGTGACGGGGCTGAGCAAGAGGCAGCCCTTAATGGAATTGCGGTAATAATGGCAAAAGTGAAGTGCTGGTGGTTTCGGCGTGGGAGGGGGTTTCGCTGTGCTGGCACGCTGCCCCCGCTGTATCTTGTCCCGAACACGTGCAAGAAACCCAGCGTGATGAGGTGCGTCTCTCCACTCAAAGGCTATCCCTTCTGCAGCTCCTGTCTAAAAAGCGGAGGTTTTTCCTGCTCCTCTGAGAAGTGCCGCTGGGACGGAGCGTCAGACACAGCAGGTTTCGAGCAGGACCCGTGTTCCTGCTCCAGGAGACGCAGGATGAGCCGCATCCATCCCACCCCCGCCTGGCAGAGGCGAGATCTTGCTCTGTTGTTCTCCAGCTCCCCGGCACAACCAGCCTCTCCAGCAAAAAAGTGTTACGTCTATATTGCGTTAAGATAAAGGCTCAGAAGGACATTATTAGTGTCAAATAAGAGCCCGGTGCTATTAGGGAGTAATTACCACGTTCACAGGAACTACTTAACGCGTGGCTCGGTCCTTTCGCTCGCAGCACACGAGCGTGCCAGGGTCTCCAGAAGCTCGTCACCCATGCGGGAGCGCCGTGCCTGCCGTAATAAACGATGCACTATAGTAGTTACAAGCGACCAATTTACACTCCCAGCACAGTTGCTAATCAATAAAATGGAATAGTTTATCCCGGTGTCTTTATTATATGTATTCTGGGTACTTCACTCCCAGCCAACTCGGGTATCTCGTTTCTCCAAAGTGCAACCTATTTGTTTTCGTCTCATTAAGTGCCTCTGTAGGATATAAAGTTAATAGAGTGAAATAAATATCCAGCAACATTAAATGTTGAGCCAGGGTTCACGGTTGTGGCTATTTCAGGGCATCTGCGCGTCATGCAGTTGGGACAGCAGCATCACGCTAAAATTTGTCAATCTTTCAAATAAAAAAGCAGATATGCAGAAGTTATTTCCAAGGAGAGGTGGGCGCTGTCTGTGTTTCGTTCCGGCTGTGTGATATCCACTGATCGAAGTTCCGTGTGGCCGCTCGGCTCTGGGAAGCGCAGAGGTGAGGAGGGAAGTGCCGACCCGGAGAAGGGCCACGTGCCCAGTGCCCACATCTGCTTTCTCGGGGGTCACGGGGGGGGTTCGTTAACGACGCCAACATCGCTCCTCACCAGCCTCAGCCCACCACAGCAGCGCAACCCTTGTAGCATCGTCTGTGATCTCCTGCCTTTTCCATAAATCATTCCACAAACTTCAGCTGGGTCCTGGCTGGGGGACACTTTAGGTTTCCCCCATCCGTGGCATTTGTCTCCCTGGAAATTCGATGGCAGACTGGGGCTGCCCTGCTTCATCCCCTCCCGGGCTTCACGAGTGAGCCCTACTCTTCCTCACTGCGGACCTGCCTCGAGGAGTTGGGGATCCGGGAATTTGGGAATGCGTTGGGAAGATCACAGCTGTGCCACCAAAACCGTCCTTCTGCTCCGCTGGGAGACACCGAACCATTTCAAGGGCAACTTTGATTACAAAGCATTTCAAGTATTAGCTGTCCCTGTAATAATGGAAAATAGGGCTTGAAGTGACCTTAGGAGGTCATCCATTCCCTCCCCTGCTCCCAGGCAGCCTCTGCTCCGCTTAAATTGCTCTGAAAAGACCAGTCTGATCCCTTCCCAAAAGTTTTCAGAAATGGAAACGCTGCAAACTTCCCAACTATGGAGTGTTTAGCTCAAACATCTCGCCTTCACTGGCATGGTTTACCCCTCTCTCCGATTCCCAGCGGATGCGGTGAGTAAGGTTTTTCCCTTTCCCTCTGGAGACACGTTCTTCGGCTGCTGTTTTGTGTGGCACCGCTCAGGGCTCCTCTGCTCTGCCAGAGAAGGGCTTCAGGTGTCGCGTGTCCCAGGTGAAAATAACACTTTCTGCTCCATTTTGTGTGCAAGCGTTAGGCTGATCCGAGACTCCTCATCGCATCTGGCTATGATCAATCAGTATTAGCATTTGCTCTGCTCCTCGAATCACAGGGAGAGAGGGAGGAGGGATTTTAAAGTTTTCAACCCCCAAAATCACAGGCATCGGAGTATCATTCAAACTCTGGTCCTGATTCAAGATCGATTCTGTTCTTAACTCAATTTTGCTGCTGTCAAAGGTGTCGAGACACTCACAGCTTTTCTGGGGAGCTCATTTTTCTCCCTGAAACACCACCAATGGTGCCTCGCAGAGGAGGTAATTCTTACACGCTTTATTCTCACCCTGTTGCACCTTGGCAGAACCTAAATCCTGAATATGAACATCTTTCCCCCAAACCCTGACCCCACAGCCCGTCTCCAGCTTTCCTCCCCCTTCCCGGGGCTGTCTGTGGTCCCAGTGGCCGCTCGCAGCCTCGGCTACCGCACGGCGTCTTCTGTATCCCATCAGCACCTTCTGTATCCCACATGGCATCTTCTGTATCCCGCACGGCATCTTCTGTATCCCGTCAGCATCTTCTGTATCCCACACAGCATCTTCTGTATCCCACATGGCATCTTCTGTATCCCGCACGGCATCTTCTGTATCCCGTCAGCATCTTCTGTATCCCACACAGCATCTTCTGTATCCCATCAGCATCTTCTGCATCCAGCGCAGCATCGGCTGGTGCTGTCGGGAGGGGAGCAGGACTCTGCCAGGAGGCTCAGTTTTCCCAAAACGTGGCGGAAGCAGCTTTGGCTCCAGCCAAAGGCAGTGAGGGTTTACCCGGCTCCTCATCCCGTCCCCGTGCTCAGCTCTGCCCAGCGCTCGCGTTGAGGTGTGCGGGGGACAGGGGCTGGATTTACGGGGCATCTTTGGAGCGCTGAACGTCACCCTCCCTTCTGGGCTCGGACCTGCCCCCCCCTCAGCGCTCGCAGGAACCGAACAGGTTTTTTCACAATGGCAAAATACCAGAGATGGGTTTAAATGCCAATACTCCCTTGTAACTGCAAACAAACCCTAGGGCCTTTTAAGGCTCCAGCGCTTGTTCTCGACGGATTCAGCTCACTGGGGTGGCTGTCTCAGAGCCTTCCTGGTTGCCAGTTCCTTTGTGGGGAAAAAAAACCCCAAAACAAGTCAAAATGGGGACCACATAACATGGGGAATATGGACTTCTCCTTGCTGCGCGCTCTGCTTGTTTCTTTTTTCCTTAGATGTTTGTTGTACCCCCCGGGAGCGGGGACCTACAGGACAGTAACTGGTGTAACAAAGAGCCCGTGAAGCACCTGGAATATCGGTGTGGGGAAGATTTATTTGAAGTGCTGAACTGCATGTAAAAAAAAAAATCTCACAACTGCCACTTCTACCTCTGCGTAGTGAGCACTGTCACTGGTTCCGGAGGCTGCCGAGATGATCCGGACTCGCTCTAGCATTCAAACTACCTGGGCTTTAATCTGTTGGTGCTTTACCTTGCGGCAGCTACCTCAATGTGAAAACCATCCTTTATTCCTGCTTCGAGCCCGGGTAGAGCCGGAACCGCCCAGCTGGGGAGATCAGAGCGGTGGAACTGCAGGAAAGGAGAGGAAATAATCAGTCCCGCTAAATCCCAAATGTGTACCAGCAGGACGAGAAACTAGACAGCCCGGTCCACGGCAAGGCGCCTGCCCAAGTGGCCGGTTCAGTAACGTGAAATTATTTCCATCTCGTGCCCTCGCTGCTCTCCTCACATCCCCGTTGCGGCAGCCCAGCGGTGCGGGTGCCCCGGCGCAGGCGGTGGGTACAGGTCAAGGTTTCGATTGTGAAATGACCTATATTTTTTAAAGCGACCCACAACAGAAAGTGTTGCCGCGCGGTTTCCCACCTCCCGGGATACACTTGTTTTGGGTATAAAGAATTAGGGGAAAACGCGGTGGCATTAGTGGCTGAGCCTCCCCTGCGTCCTGCTACAGGGGGTTTAGAAAGTGGAGGATGAAAAGCAGCGAGTGCTGGAGAGCCCGCTGCTCTTCGGGGGATTTAAACGGGGACTGGAAATTATAGGGCCCCCAGATTTGTACTGGCGGGGCACAGCTCTGATATAAAGGCATGTATTTAAAACTGGAGGAAATCTGATACAAATACCTACAGTTACTGCAAGGAAAACATTTAATCTGTGCTTTGTAAGTGCTGCAAATATTTGGGGGGGGGGTTGTTGTATTTCAAAAGAGCAGCTCCTACTTGAAATAAGGTCAGGGGGAGTTCAGCAATGGCAGGATTCATCCCCCACCACGTTTTCTCAGCCACGTTGGTTCGGTTTATCCTTGTCCCAAGACCAAAACTTCCCCCCACTGCTCCAGCCATCGACAGCCGGAATGGCTGCTCCAGCTACCTGTCCCTCTGTCCGGCTGCTCCCGGTGACTTTTTCGAGGAAGAAAAACTAAATTCACAGGTTGGAGAGGTCTGCTGTGAAGAAGTGGTGGCGTACCCATTTGGGGGAAAAAATCGAAAATTAAAGGGACTCTCTGAACAACAACATTTCAGGGCTCATTCTGAGCAGCGTTTTCCGTTCCTCGCGTTGGGAGTTCAGCGCTTACCCAAAGAAAGGGGCAGAAAACCCCAAACG
>VYZM01023267.1:0-85964 GCA_013398915.1 Dromas ardeola
GGAGGAGGAGGCCGAGGGAGTGATCTCTTCCCCCCGCGCCTTGCTCTGCGGTGTTGCAAGGGGCGCAGCTGGACAGGGACCCGGCCCAGCCTGGGCTGCCCCGCTGGGATCGGGTACGTGCCGGGGGAAGGGCGCTCCTGGCAGGGGAGGGCTCACCCCCCCGCCCTCCGAAAAGGGAGCATTTCCCACACGTGAGCGTGGTGTGTGGGGGGCTTAGGGGATTAATTGGTGATGACAAAAAACTTTTTTCCTCTTAAATACCGTTGGTTTTTAAAAAAGAAAAAAAAAGTAAATTGCGTTTGGCGGTATTCAGTAATTTCAATGGTAAAAACTTTCCCTCCTTTCATTTTTATAGCTAATGTTGTCTTTACTTGCTTTCTAGAAAATAGCATCATTGTCTCTGTGCCCTGCAGCCGTCGAGATTTTAAGAGGACTGATTTCTAGTTTTTGGTAACATGGCAAAAGATGTAAGTATATTTGTAGCATGTCATATGTGGAAGCATAGCTCATAGAGTATTTTTGTTTTTGTTAACAAAAGCAAACCAGGTCATGCTTTGTAATAGCTGGCATTAATATGAAATATTAAATAATAATATGAAACTTACTTTATCTACGTTGTTCCTCAAGCCTAGGCTATATTTTTCCTGTGGATGTAACAGCATAGAACAGCTTCAGATCAGCAGCCATTTTTTCAGAGTAATGAATTTTAAGAATTCACTATGGTCATAAAAACACTTGGGGCATTGGCATTATGTGTATTCACACTGAACAGTAAAATGGCTTGGGTCTTGAATTGGATTAAAAAAACCCCAGCAAATACTGTTCAGGTGACAGGGTTGTCGTTGACTACTGCCATCAACTAGCATTGCCTTTCTTGTGTTCAAGGAGGCATCATATATTCAAGGGAGTGAAGATGGTTCAGTCTCTGTATTTGTTCATTGTTTTGTCTACCAGAAGATCCTAGTTAGTGTCCATAAAAACAGGCTTTGGGGACTTTCATCATAGACTTCTGTTACCGTTGACATTCAGGTTAGTGGCTTTGATTCTGTGGCCTACCGCTTGAATTACGTTTGCTCTTTACCAATTCCAGCACTTTTAAAAAATGAAATTGAAACAGGTTCTGCATTTAAGATGTAATTCATTGTTCATACCTAATATAATTGGCCTTTCACATTCCCTTATTGAAAATAAGACAAGGCACTACTCCGTATTCAAATTAGAAAGTATCTCTTCTTCAAAAAGCCCCCCAAAAATGACAGCATACAAGCTAAGGAAAAGCAACACAGTTCAAATTCTTTAATAGCGGGTTGCAATCTAATGTGGACTGTTGTGGCCTTCGAATAGCAAGAATTTCCATGAAATAGTGATTGGTTTGACAAATTAATCTTGTAGAGAATTTTAATAGTTCAGAACCAACTGAAAAACAGCTTAATGTACAGAGGAGCAGCCAGAAATACATAGTCACTCAAAGTTTGCCTGGAAGAGATAAGGATGGCCAAGTACGTTACAGATAGCAGAGTTCAGGGAATGAAAGGCGTATAAGCGGGAAGAAAATGAAAGCAGAATGTTGGAGATGAAATTGAAACAGTTCAAAGTAGTTGAGATACCAAAGTACATTTGTTTAATACTAGCTTTGGGAGAGAGATCGACTAAGTGAAGTGCTAGCACCTGGAAATACAGATGAATATCCTAGATGACCTAGGGGAACAGAATGAGAATAAAACATTTAAGAACGAACCTCATTTTTGAAAGATCTAGCTTATTCTAGAAAAGAGTAGTTAAGGGAGGAATAACATATCTGGTAATAAACTTCAGAAATGGAAGAAGATGCTACAAATAGGAAAATAAATTGTTTTCAGTTTCTTTATTACAAGAATTAGTAAGATGAACTTGGAAAAATGAAAATCTAGGTCAGGTTTTAGGTAAAATTTTAAGTGTACTTGAGCATCGGAACAAGGTAGCTAGAAAGGGTATGAAATCTTAATTGAAGGATTGTCTAACCTGTTCTTAAAAACCTCTACACATGCTTAATCCTGCCTCAGGGAAGAAAGATGAACTGCTTACCTTTTTGCAGACTATTACATACCCACCATTACATGATGTCTAAAATGTGTAGTGAATGCTGGGAAATTCTAAATTTCCAGGTCTGATTACGGGCCTTATTAGGCTTGATTTAATGCTAGAAAATAGAGATGCTAACTGGTACAACACTTTTTGATTTTCAGAAGGGAAGAGAATGATTCCCATGTTTTTTGTCAAAATCCAAGTTCTTTTCCTAGCAAAATAATAGAATTAATCCGATAGAGACAGTATCACTAAATTTCTGGGCACTGAATGTGTGAAGACCTGCGTCGCCGTAAATTTAAACATTTTGACGTGGAAATACTGCTGTGATTAATGGCCTGTGATTCTGCCGTGTCACCTATCAAGTGCACTAACTGCCAGTGAGATGTAGTGGTGAAGAAGATGCCATAGTTGATGAATGCCCCCACCCCTTCCTTCCCTTTTTCTCAGCAGAGCCGAGATGGCTAAACTGTGGTAAGGGCTGCGCTGCTACAATGCCAAGTCTGGGCTTCAGGTGGCATTTACGTGGCCAAGCATGCTTCGGTGTGCTCCAGGCTGGGTGTGCGTCCTGCTCTTACCTTGTGCTGCTGGGGCCCGCGCTTATTCTGGTGAGGGTGAAGCAGGCAGCCCTGCAGAAGAGGAAGGTGTGGAGCCCGGGCGCCACAAGATAACATGCTCCTACTTAACCCCTCCTCCCACCTGCCGCAGGAGAGCACTTTTCCTTTTGTTGCTTACTTCCAGCTCTTCTTCTGATACCTTTTTATAAAAAGTGTGATTTGAAAAGGCCTGTTTGAAAAGCCGAATACTTGTAATAGTTAGCAAACTGAGACTTTACTGGATAATTGAACAAATGGGGAGCATGGTGGAGAATACTGGCAAACCAAATTAAATGTTCGTATAAAGGATCAAATAATTACAGCAGTACTGATCAGGTAAGCTGGTAAGATAATGCTTAGGAGTTATTTGACTCAAGACTAGTTAAATAATGCTTTGACTCAAGTTCTGTTAAATACTACTTTAAAAATGTATCCCTCTAATGCTTTTCAGAGTGTACAATAAAGAGAAAATAAGCAACAAAGCATTGATTTTTTTACAAAATACTTTCATTTCCTTGGCAGTGGTCAGGAAGCTTTGAGGGGGAAAAGAAAAAGATATATTCATATGTAGCACCTTAATTAAGAGCCTGCAGGTGGAGCTTAAGAGCATAATTACAAGTAATGTTATAGCTGCATAAGCTGAAAAATAATAATGGAAAAAGAGAAATACTAGCTTGTGAAGTCCAAAGTATCTGTGGGTATATCAGTTTTTCTTTTTGAAAACTTACATAAGGGTTTGGGATCTGGAATGCAGTAAATATAAAGGGGAAGAAAGGAGCAAACTCATTTTTTCATATGAACTGGTAATAGTAATGAGCATAGCCATTTTTGATTTTATATAAGTGAGCACTGTGTGGAGGTGAGAAGCAATTCGAAAGTATTGGCCAGATTTGCCATGGAAGATTACATGCAATTCAGAAGATCTTAGTTACTAGGAAGACTTTACTCTTTCTGTAATTTAAAGGAACAGTGGGAAAAATCACATGTGGACCGGAGAACACCAATTGCAGTATCTCAGGGACTTGAGTACCTTGGGAGTAGGATCATTCTGTTGTTTGTCAGAGGCTGAATGACAAATTGAGGTCAGTAGAGTTGGGTACAGTTTGACATGTATGCTTGCACCATATGGGAAGTTTCTTGGTCTGAGATGGAGATAGTCGTTGCATGCAGAGAATCTCCAGAAACTCCAGCTTAGCCAGTATTCCTCTTTCTAGTTGATCAGTGTCATTCTCTTAAGACTTTGCTGAGTCTACTGTAAACTCTTTCACTGCTTACAAATGTGGCACCTTCCAGACAGGAGCTGGAGGATCCAAATGTATGCACCGAGGTCCTCAGCTGAGTTGTGCTGCGCACTGGATTCATGGGATTAACAGTTTGGTGGGATTCCCTGTCTATCCTTGGCATGCTTAAAACTAGGCAGGATAACAGCATCAAATGAAGGACCAGAAATTACTGTAGCAAGAAAGTAAATTTGGCAGCTTAATTTTTTGTTTTCCAGCTCCCAGTAGAAGACTGAGGACTAGTTGCTGGCCACTTTTATATTCAGTTACATATTGGAATTACCTGTAAATTAAGTTGATACATACTTTTTACTATCAATGGTTAACATACCTTCCACCACTAAATTAACAGTTTCTATAGTGTAGCTGAAGATCCAACTTGTGATACGACCCTGGTTCTCCTCCCACTTCTGTTGCAAATGAACTGCTGAGGCCCCTCAGGCAGCCATGAAGAAATAGAAGCTTGTGGCTCTTTTCTTTAAGACCCACTGTTAAATAGAAGTAGCAGGAGTCATTTGCAGGAACAGTGTCTATTAGAGGCGATAGTCCAATGCATGGAGTTACAGCGAGTACTGAGGAGAAGGGGGCCAGACAAAAGGAATGAGTAAGATTCCTGCTCATCTCAGAGATCACATGTATTGAAGTACATGGAATACTCTATATAGTAGCAGTTGCTTATGGTCGTTTCAGTTGTTCACCATTATTGCATGGACTGTTTCCAGTCACTAAAAAAATAATTGTTCATGAAGAACACATGGTTGAAAACTAATTTGGTATTTCACAAACTTTAAACTGACACACCACTGTTAGCCGTCAGAATTTCTCACAGACTGAAATACCTTTCTTGGGAGCTCTTTGCCTGGAAAGCTCGTGCATTTCACCATTTCATAGGTTGCTGGCAGTGGCATTGGCTTTAGAACCACTGCTTGAATTACGTTGAGGGATTTTTCTGTTGATCTCTAGTTTGCATAAAATTTACTGTATCTTTTTAGTATTTTATGGTGCTTTTATTAATCTCATTGAGTAGCAGCTATGGCCCGTGTATCAAACTTTGCAAAGGAAGCCTTGTGTACATGTGTAAATCTGAGGATACTGTGTAAGAAGTTCTGCCTGTACAAAGTTCAACACCTGATCCAATATTACCGTTTAAGAGATCTAGAGGTGTAGGGATAAAGGTTGATGGTTTATTTTGTTTGAGTATTCAGAATACATTCAGGTATGTAGTTTAATCCAGTGAATTTATTTCACAGTATTACTTAATATTTTGCTCAAAGAATACTTTAAAAAAACCCGCACAGCAAACTATTTTCGTACAGCAACTGTACTGGGTAGGTCAATAGGTCTGCTAGATGTGGGGAAAGAAGTAGATCAGTGTTTCTGCATAGTAATTTTGCCGGAACACTACAAAAGTTGTACTTTTTAATAGCTTTCATGTAGTGCTTCTACATCAGTCTTGAGCAAGTCTTTGTGGTCTGAAAAGGTTACATTTGGGTTGGATTAAAAAAAAAGCCTAATGGAAGTAGGAAAAAGGTGTATTTTGGATCTTTTTTACATGATGCACTTTCAATGTCTGGAAAGTATTGAAAAATCTTCAAAACATTTTTCGGACTTCAAATATCAACATGTGTTTCTCCTTTTATGTTTATTTCTGGTTATATACTGGGAATTTCAATAAGGTAGACTAGAGAAGTTAAGTCTTTAGTGGATCTCAAGTGGTTCATGCACCTTTTTTGATATCATTTTAGTTCAGTGACTTCTCAGTAGTTTGATCTATTTCTGTTTGCCTTTAGTGAGTTCTAACGTGTTCAGAAGTTTGCAAATGGAAGATCAAATAATATTATGTAATTAGGTCTTGTAAAACGGCATCTCAGTCTGGGATTTCAAGTGTTGTTAACATTTTTTTTAAAATACGCTCGTTAGAAGGCAGAAGGAAAATGATCTTTAAACTCTCCTTTTAACATGGCAAATACACAATAAGAGTTTCCTTTTTTGTTTGTTTTTTTTCCTATGTTGGTTTGTATGTATAAAGCAGAAAGTAGCAACTCAGAAGTTGCCTGTCAGGTCACTAGTTTATTTGTGTAAATAAAGCATTTTCCTGTAGCCTACAAGCCTTATTAATTGTGTGTGTCACTTAATGGTAGTGGCTTTATATAGACATATATTTGTAGTATTGCTGAGTAAAAGCAGTGCGCTGACAACGTGCTAAACAAAAATGCAGCTTTCAAAAAGTTACACTAGGGATCACTTATTTTAGTGTTTGTATTTGCTTGCCTGGATATCACTTAATGGAGATTTATTGTGGCTAATTAGAAGTGGGAGGAAAAATGGGCCAATCTTTGCTAAACATTCTCTGTGTTGATGTAGTTCTCCGACAGATAGCAGACAACTTCATTTTAAAGGTTGACAGTGGTCCATATCTGCAAACCTGCTGCTGGCTACTTGTCTTCAGTTACATTACATTGCATTCGCTAAGTGTCCCAGATTACACAAATTTGCTTGAAAATTATGTTGTGGGCTGCTGTAACCTTACAATACACTGATAAGGAGGTTGGTGAAGCAAATGGTTTTGGAATGAGTCCTGTTTAACATTAGTTTTTTTTTGCTGTGGTTCAGATGCTGTTGAACAAACTGCTCTGAAGATTTGGTTTGGCAGGAAAAACAAAAGTCTACTTAGGTCAAATCTAGAACGGCACCAGGAGCTAGTTGTGCAAGTGGCTGCTGCTGGTACCTCTGCATATGAATATTTAGTCCAGGAAGACACAAACGATTATTTTATTTTCTGATTAGTTTATGTGGTGGAAGTGGCAAACCAGTGCTTTAGTCCTGTTCGTACCAGGAATGTCGTATTCAATTTTGCTTCATTTTTAAAGCTTTGCAGTTAGTTTTGGGGGCATCAGCTTTGAATTTTGCAAGGATTGTATCACTTGGGCAGTTGAATTATGGTGAGAAACAACCCATTATAGTGATTTTAACTCCTGTGGTATTTCTGATCTGTGTGGCTGCTTAGACTGGACCGTTATTTGACTCACCTTCAAAATAAATTCTTCATCTATGATTCTATGATTTAATTTTTGCTGAATTCTAGATGTGTTGCTCTTTTTAGAAGAAACAGCCAAGAAAGCTAGTGGTCTTGACATATTCAGCAATAAGGACCTTGGGTGTCATTCTGTATATACTCAGTGTGCAATGTATGTGCAGTACCAGTGGAGCCTATATTCAGACCGAAGATTGACAATGCTTAACTGAGTTGCTAACCTGTATTTAGTTTTTGTTTGTGTGATCCAGATCTTTCATATCTAGTGCTTTGACTATTCTTTGCTAGTTAAGGTGCTAATAATTCAATGTACTTTTTAGAAAGCCCATTTCTATGGTATAGCTCATTGCTGAGTGGTTGACAAACACATTAATCTTGAAAATGCTGCCATGAACCGAGGATGTGGTATGGTCTCTGTTTTAGAAGGTGGCTACTGAGTCACAGTAAAATAACACATCTGAGAATTTTGCAGCATCAGACTCCTATATGACTTTAAAAGCTCTGTTGTATTACTTTGTACAGTAAGGAATAGTTCTCACTGACTTAATTTGCAAAATGAAATGCAAATGTTTTAAATCTAAGAACTAACTTTCCTTTCCTGTAATCCTCTACTTCATATCTTAATTGCCTTTTAATTTCTGCAAAAAATGAATTGGATGTCCCATAAAAATAGTCACCTGCATTTACACGATGATTCATTCCCAGAGCATGTTTGCTCTGGCCCCTGAATGAGATGAATCCAATGGGAAAAATAATATATTATCATCTTGTTACAAATGACATTTGTGTATGGATAGGGGTGAAAGAAGAATTAAGGTTGTTTAAGCAGCATTATTTCTGATTATAAGCTTTTCTCCACTTTGTAGCTTTGCTAATTTTCCATTCTGTGTGTTTGTTGCTTCCTATTAAAATAAGGCAAACAACCCACAACCCTACATTGTCAGTGAAGTGGCACATAGTAAATTGCATGGCATAGGGCTTTCACATTTATCACAAAATCACACAACTATTAGAGTTGGAAGGGATCCTAAAGGCCATCTAGTACCAACCCCCTGCCCTGGGCAGGGACACCTCCCACCAGACCAGGCTGCTCAAAGCCCCATCCAGCCTGGCCTTGAACACTTCCAGGGACGGAGCATCCACAACTTCTCTGGGTAACCTGTTCCAGTGCCTCACCACCCTCACAGGAAAGAATTTCTTCCCAATATCCAATCCAAATCTACCATCTTCTAGTTTGAAGCCATTATCCCCCATCCTATCGCTCCACTCTGCAATAGAGTCCCTCCCCATCTTTCCTGTAGGCCCCCTTTAGGTACTGGAAGGCTGCTGTAAGGTCTCCCTGGAGCCTTCTCTTCTCCAGGCTGAACAACCCCAACTCTCTCAGCCTGTCTTCACAGGAGAGGTGCTCCAGCCCTCTGATCATCTTCGTGGCCCTCCTCTGGACTCGCTTCAACAGGTCCATGTCCTTACATTCTTATTATCTGCTCTTAAGCAGTAAAATGGCTGGGGATTGTCATTCTGTATGGCTCAAGTTATGTGCAGTTTGGACAAGATATGTGGTTGTTTGCTAGTAGGCTTTGCAAATGCCTGTAGACAGCAGAGGCATCCTCCTGGTGCCTTTGACAAGCTCTGGGAGTAAATGCACTCTAACGGGAATACTTTTCCTTCCCAATTTCTCCATTTTTCTGGTTCTATCTTTACTATTTCTTACCTGATTTATTTTGTACTTCTCAGTATGAATCCCAGCTTATTTACCCTTTCAGTCATAGTTTAGAACACATTGTATTTGTCCCATTTCCCATTTTCTTAGCCTCACAGGATCCGATCTCGTCCTGTTAAAGCTCTCTTCTAGGGTCTCATCAGTTCTGTTGACTGTACTTTTTCAGCGACTCCCAGTTTCTCCACCTCAACTCTTAATCTGCCATCTTCCATCTGATTTTTCTAGCTCACTTTCTGTCTCTTTCCCAGGCAGCGCCCAAATCGTTCGCTTGTTTTTCTGTCTGTCCCCATTCTCTCTCCCATTCTTTAACCAATGTTGTCTATTTGGCACCTACTTCTCTTGTTTTGTTGTCAAACCCAGTTCTGTGCTTCAATCTAGGGGGCTTAATCTGCTGTTAGCGACCGAAAACTTATATTCTGAGAAATACCTTTTGGCAAATAGCTCTGTTTCCATTTATCTCTACCCTTCTTGCTCTTCTTTCAGCTCTTTTTGAGGGAGTATACTTAAAATGGGCTCATTACCTAGAAGCAAGATAGAAGAGATGTTTCTGTGGCACAAAAGCACCCTTCTGTTCCCCATATTTACTTATCTCAGAGTGTTGGGGGGACATTACTCTCCTGTTAAGCCTGATAGACAGCATGTGTACTTGTTCAGTCTCGTTTCAGTTAAACTTCTGGATCATGCTTTTATAGGTTCCTTGTCCTTCAGTCCAAATTCAGCTTGAATCTTTCCTGTTTGTCATTAAAATATTCACTAAGCCTTTAAACTAATTTTTATTAAGAAATTGAGTGGCAAGTCTGGAAAGCTGTGGAAGAAATGATACTTTTGTTGTAAGCATGTTGAGTTTCTAGTGTATAACTTCAGAGACCACAAATATTAGCTTGTTGGTAAGATACGAAATTACTCTGTGATAGTCTGCACTAAGGGATTTTTTTAATAAGTGAAATTATCTGCTTTTTTAGCAGATTTTGTTTCAGATTTACTTTAGTCCTGACAAAAAGATATTTCCCAATTTACTGCCTTTCAGGCTGAGGGTACTTGTAATGCTTCTCAGCTTTTACTTGTAAACAAAACAAAAATAGACTTCCCAGTTCTTATGACTGCTGATGATCTCATAGCAGGCCAAAGTGAACTTCAGTTAAATTTTTGATACGTTTAGCCCGTCAGTTGATTTCTTTTCCTTAGGAGTTCTGAATGATGTGATGAGACAAAAGCCTCTGGTTGGGGTTTCCATGCCAGCGTAGCTTCCACAGTTAAAATTACCAGATTTACTAATTTGTCCAATAGTCTCTAACATTCTTCCTCTGATCTGTGGAAAGGACATCTTTAGTTATCACAGGTTGATTTTGGTGAAATGTGAGAAGGATAAAGGGTGTGTCTGTATCTGTTGCCAGCTTAGGATACTAGGAGTTTCTTTATGTAGCAATAGGGAAGTATACATAGCCAACATGTCTCTCAGAAGAGGAAAGCAATTCTAAATTGTGAAGTTGCACACACTTACAAAGCTTTCAGAACGGAATATTAAGAGCATGATATTATTTCAAGCAGCCCTGGTGTTATCATCAAAGGAATTAATGCATCTTGAAATTGAGAATCATGAGAAGATAATAAGAAAAAGTGGAATATGAAAAAAAGGATATTAGTAGGTGAAAAAAATAAAAATCAAAATACTTTGTTACAAATAGTGTGATAAGGCCTGAAAACTACATGTATTTCTCCACCAGAAAATAGAATTTCTTTGATGTCTAAACCCTCCTTGGCAAAAGGCTGGGTTTCCATTGTGGAAAATCGGGAATCAGGTACTTCTTGCTGGTGTGTGGGGTTGGTTTTTTTGGTGTAATTTTTTGTTTTCTTTTTGTTGTTGTTTGTTGTGAATCTGTGACTGTGATATACCTAATGGGAGCTATGGTCACATTTCCTTCTCCTTTCTTTCTTTCCTTTGGGCGCTGCACTATGGTAGATAGGTTACGGAGAAGTAATCCTGGGCTCTCCTCCAAAATAACCTGGCTTGAAAAATAGCGGGAATTTCTTTGAAATATACACCGAGATTATTTTTTTTTTTTGCCTAGTACAGAATTTCATATAGGACGGAAATTTTACTTTTCAATTCTCTCTTGCCAAAAGCTTGCATCTGTGACTTTGAGGAGACTCGAAGCTAGGAATAAATTTTGATAACCTTAGAATTGAATAGTACCCAGAAGTGTGAAGAGCATACTGAGGCTGGAGTAACATAATTTCCACTAGAAATCAGTTTTTATTATGAATAGTAGCATCTGGGGGTGCTATTTGCTGTAGGATTTGGTAGTATTCTTTCCAAGTAGTTTTCTTGTACTCTTTCCTAGGCATACTCTTCCAAATTAGCTGAATATTTACCAGCTGTTTTAACTGCTAGAGCTGAACCTTTAGTAAGACACTGCTGTAGAAAGGTGGTAGAACTGTGACTGTTGTACTCTTCATCAGTGTCATGGTTCCTGAGGGGATTCTTCTTCTTGTTCAGTGATTGCTATTCTCTGATTTTTCACAAATAGTACTCTCTTCTTGATGAAATGCAGTCTGTTTCACAAACGTTCTCCAGGTTGTCAGGATTTGTGTAATTTCAGTCACACAAAAGCATGGTCCAGGGCATGTAGCACTAATCTGACCCTTTGTAATGCTAGATTAATTGTGTTGTGTGGAGTTGCATATTGTTTTGGGTAATATTTTTCACTTTATATTTTCATTATGTAGAAGAAAACTTGAAATTTAGGAGATTATTGGATACTATGATGTGGTGGCTGGTTTAATACCTAAGGATAAAATGAATGAATAGAAATGGCTATATTGGAGATCATTCATTTCTAAAAAAAAAAAAAGGACCAATGAGTAATTGATTACTGAACTGCCTAATTTTCTGATCACTGAAATAATGAATTGCATTTAATACTTGAATTTGCAGACTATCGCAACTTAAATATTTGGGTTTGGATTATCACTTGGTGCAGGTTTGCTTTTGTGTATTAAACTGATGAACGGATCGAATAGTTAAAAATTATGAAATTCATGTGCTTCTAAATGAAAGACATTCCTGATGAAAGAAGCCATTTTTTTTGATGGTCCACTAATCACACACTCAAGATATTAAATGTCTTTCCAGTCTCATTGGTATCTTTTTGATTTTCATAGAAAAGAAAATTTGCAGGAATCCTTAAGTGCAAGCCTCCTCTTTCTGCTGTTGAATAGAAACTGAAGCACTGCGTTTAAAGAAATTATGACAAGGAGAGTGCACTTCCTGTGTGGTTTAACACTCTTGTGAAATTGAGGTAGAATGGGAGTATAATGTAACACCCAAAAATTAATCTTCATGTAACACGCTGGGTTCCAGTGTTCTGGAATGTCATGTTGCCATAGATTGTAGCTCTGGCAACATCTTTGTAGCTTTAAGAACATCTTTGTACATGATACTGATTTCACGTTGCTGAGTATACCTTGTCTGATATAGTCTGTTGCCCTTCTGAATTACGTAGTAAGTGTGATGAAGAGTTAGGCTTATAAAAACCTCTGGTGCCTGGGAATAGGGCAGTAGAACTGTCATTTGTTCAAGTGGACCTTTGAATCCCTACTGCGGGCAAGATGGAGAACAGGCAGTGTTTGTGTACTGGTAACTTGTGAGAGTCTCCTTAAAACAATGCTATTTCATTACTTTATGGGGGGAAAATAAGGAGAATGAAGGACAGAACTACACAGGCTCTTCATTCTACTCATCCGTTCTACTGTCTCCTCACTTCCGTTTTCTTTTTGCCACCAGGCGCTCATCACTGCCATGCTCTTGCAGACCACTGCTCTTTATGTCTCCCATAGCAAAATTTCTCTTCTGCTCATTTCCCAGCCTGTCCCCAGTGCTTGGTCAGCTTTCCCCCCTTTCCCCTTTCACTGGGGAGAGAAAGTTTCCTGTTTTTTCAAGTTCCCTGTCTTTTTTAAGAAATTATTGCTGTCATACACCTGGATAATAATAGCACCACAGCATCCTCTAGTGGCTCGCTTGGTTTGCTGAACTTCCGACAAATCATAAGTAGGGCTCTTCAGGTAGACTTTCAAGGGAAAAGAAAAGCTCTACTGCTGACAGCAAACCACTTCATTGCCTGTTGAAGGTCGGCAGTAGCCTGCAAATACCAGCTATGCACAAAATGCAGCTAGGGACTTTTCAGCCTCCGTAACACCACATGCTGAATTATGATTAAGTACAAGTGTTGAGTTCCTTGCTGTTCTTTCTAAATGGAAAAATGGAAACAGTCTGTGTATCCTGTGTTCGTTGGTTTTTTTTTTTCAGAACTGTTTAGTCTGTAGATACCAAGGAATTCCTGCATAGTGTTTTCTATCCAAAAATTAATAGTATTTTTTTAAAAATAAATTCTACTGTGAGCTTTCTCAAAAAATGATGGTAACTTTGCAAACATGTATATAATGCTACAGCTCTTTCACTTAAGAGCTTTAAAAAAATAATAATTGAAAGGCTCAAGGTGTTTCTTCTTAATGCCTTTTTTTTTTCCGATTAAAATGCCTTAAGGAGCTCTTTGCCACCTCTACTGTTTTTGCTATAATGTTATTAACTTCTGTGGTAGGTAAAGAGTATCTATACAGAGAAAGGTATAGTTGCAGGTGTTGTTGGTTCTAATTAGAAGGGTGTTAAGCTATCTGTTAAAACAGTGCATGTACACTATAAGCGCTTAGTTAGGACACAAAATAGCAAGGTAAGCATAACTTGATTTTCAGCTTGTGTTTTAAGAATGTGTTACTTATAAAATCAAGATTTTAAAGTTTGACAAATACTACGCCACAAACAGTGCCATTACATAGTCGCAGATTTGTGACAAAATGTGAGTGGTAGCAGCAGAGATTCCTGGTATGATTTCTTCCATCTTTAACAGTAAAAGGCTGTACGTGTTTGTAAATTTAATACAAGTTACTTTCTTTAACAGGCTGGACTAATTGAAGCCAATGGAGAGCTTAAGGTGTTTATAGACCAAAACCTAAGTCCTGGAAAAGGTAAGAACACAATTTTTAGTAAAACTCTCAATTTCTTGATTTTTAGTTGTTATGATTATTACTGTCTTTAAACTGCTCTCTTAGCATAGTTTTTGTAAAGTTTTTCTTAAGTTATATCTTACATAATCAGCAAGGAAACTGTAGATTTTCAGTGGTTTATGATTGTCTTTAAACTGTGTGTGAAGTTCAGTGGCAGTTTGTCATTCTGTATGTGATCTCGTTCGTGCAGCTTGTGTTTTAAGTATAAAGGCCAGAATGGTCTGAAACATCTTTTGGGGCACTGCGTTTTAGCAAATGGGAAAAATGCAGGAGTGTCGCAGTTTAAAATGGGTTATGACAACTTTTATGATAGTGCATCCACACTAGTGCAAGCCTATCTGAAATAATATTTTGAACAGAACTGTTTTGGACTTGCAGATAATGGCTGTGCATGCATGATAGTGTAGCGTAATCGAGCAATTTAATAAAACACAGGCTATAAACTTGAATTCAATATGTAAGCTTGAAAACTAAGACTGTCTAAACATTTGGGGACTTAGGTGCTGCACTTTACAATTAGCAGAGTTGGGGGCAAAAACAGAAGCACCACTGAGTTCCAGTCGCCTGCAGTTCTGGACAGCTGTGTCTTATAACCTCTTCTGTAAACTGGTTATGCTTTTTGTGAAAATTAGATTTTTGTCCCCTGTATTCTTAGGGGAAGGCTGTTTCCATAGTGAGACTGTAGAACTGTTTCCAGTTAAGTATATTCTTGCCAGTTTATGCATTTTGCAGTGTTATTTTTCAGCTTCATAGATTTCTGCAGTGTGTTTACCTGCTCTTTATAAATAACAATTGTGTATCTTTAACAGTCTTTAGTTTGACAGACCAACTAGCCATTGTTTCCTAGATTCCTTATCAGATGAGCTCTTTGTCCTCTGCATTTTCCTTATTGTCATTCTTTGAGGGAGTCTGATTGCTTTCACCAGTTTTGTGGAACGCAAGTGACCAAAATAGTGTATATGACTCCAAGTGAATTGTCAGTTATATTTGTATGGAAGTATCAGTAATTTTCCTGTGCAATATCGCGTTTGGTTCACAGACATCTCACAACAGATTTTGGTGAAATGGTCATTTTCCTTTGTTGCTTCCAAATGATGATAGTCTGTTTTATTCTTGTGTGTGACAGATGGTGTGCTTTGATAGGCTGTATAAGTAGGGTGAAATTTATTAGGACAGAGTCACCTACTTCTTGTCTGATGCTCTCATGAACCTCACTGTTGACAATTCTGTTGACTTCATGTATTGTTGGGTTACACTAGCACTCTCGAACTAACCTGTAGTCTAGTTCAGGTGAACTCCATTGGTATTGCTCTAGTCTTTTATATACCGTTTCAGAAAACACCTTTAAGCATCTGTTTTCACAATTTGCAGAACTCCTAATTTCTGTCACAACCAATTTAACAGTTTTTCTAAGGTACATAAAGTATTTTATTGGAATCTTAATAGGCTCCCTCTCTGACGTTCCCTTGTCTGAAATACATATTGCTTTACAAAAGAGTGCTGTCTGACCTACCTGCCATGATCTAATTTTGATGGAAAAGGCACTAAGGGTTGAATAACTGACACTTACTAACTGGTCCACCTATATATTGCTAAACTCAGTCATACACTCCTGAACAAGTGTTCAGGTAGATTATGTGATCCCTAACAGTGTACTGTTTTTGCCTGCCCCCTATAGGCAGTAAAATGGATGCTTTTGTCGGCAGATACTTAGGGGGGACATTTTACGCCCATGTAGGTGTCTGTGTCTAGACCTTGTTACAATCACTGGAGAGCTAGTCAAAACAGACAGTGCAGTCTAGACAGCAAGAATTGGAAATGTGACTCTTCCATTATTGCATAGCTCTTAAAGTAGAACTGGGCAAAACAGAGGAAATTTCATTGCTTGTAGTATTTCTAAAATAAATTCAAGTGATTAAATAGTTGATTATAGGCTTACAGCTTCTCCAGTTTGAGAGTTGAGCTCTATTCTCAATGTATAACACCATGAATAATACAAGCAAACTAAGCTATCCTCAGTTAATTTTTGCACCTCATTGCTTTTAGTAGAGTTTTGTAAAGTTAATGGACAGCAACTAATTCTTAATATTGGGAAGAAACAACTGTTTCTCTTGTCTTGATTGATTTATATTTCTTGCTTCTAGTTTGTCTGTATTCTGTATGCAGGCTCTGTAGTCTTAATCAGAGCTTAAAATAACACGTCACTAAAGTATTCAGTTACATATCAGAATTTATTCACTAAAGTACCACTTATTTTCTGTTGCAACCCTTTCATAATTTTTAGGGGGTCTGTGTATTCTTTAAATGTTGGAATTTTAAATGTAACTACTATATACAAAAGTGCCATGTGCTTTCTAAAAGTAGATGTCTATGTTACATGCCGTTATATCAAAAAGTCCGGTCCTCCACTGTCTTGCTAAGTTTGTGCAAAATTTCTCTTAACTTCACAACTAAGAGGATTCAGTCCACAGCAACAGATAAAAAACACAGTAAGCTTTCCACAAGGTAGCAGAAGTGTATCTGGTGTACTTCTTAAGATGAATTGAAGGAGTCAGGAAAGAATCTATTCTTCTCTAGTGATCATCATTTACAGTGGGGGTTTTTTCCCTTTATTTTATTTTTTTTTCTTTTTCTTTTTTTTTTCCTTTCCTCTTTGAATTTGTATTTATTAAGAGGAGGGAGTCTTTTTCTGGAAATTTCAAGGCAATCAGAAGGAAAGTTTGAGAATACTTTATTGATAATGATTGATTTGAGAATACATTATTGATAAGGGATCAAATCTCCCTACTGTGTCAGATGAGTGGTTTGCTTAGCCCAGTCTTCTACCCCCAACAACAGTGGGCTCTTCAGGGAGAATACAAGAGCCTGGCTACTTTTTGAACTTCATTCCCTTCACAACACTCAAGGTCATTGGATTAGTAATATCAGAGGGTGTATTCTAGCATATTTTTGGAAAAGTCCAACTTTGAGAGACTCAGCAAATTAAGAATACAAAGTCAACAAGAAACGTACAACTTGCTTCATTTTCCACATGTTGCCAGCTAGATGTGAAAGGAGGAGGAGCTCAACTGTCATAGAAGTAAAGGCATTATGGGAGTGGTAGTGTACAAGAAAATTACTTGTCTGCAGGCTCATAAGGACATGATTGCAAAAACATGGTTTGGGAGAAAGAGAGCGGAATTTTTTCTTGAAATGGTTCTGTAACACTTTATCAGTCTATAAGGTGAATACAGGACTAGGTCGTAGGTATATGAATCAACTATGAAAGAGAAGCAAAGGTTAACTTTTCTGGCCAAAACAGGTTATTATGCAACAATTCATACAGCCTGAACAACTTCTGCTGCGCAAAGTACCCTGTGAATGGACTTCTGTAAATTTTTAATCTGCACTGGCAGAAATCTGGGAACTATGAATAGGTTGTTTTTAGTCTGAATTTTGTTAAAGTATGTAGTAGTTGTTTCTTAGATGAATGATGAGAAGGGGATATCACTCATCTTGCTATGCTGAACAGTTTTGTTGAACAACATCTTGCTCAAAAAGTCCTACAGCTGTAGAATCTGGGAGATAGAGGGTATGTTAGGAAATTATCTCTGTGTGCAAGTCCTGTCCTTACATTCATTCCCTGATTATCCGCTAATGTCCACTGTCAGAAACAGGTTATCAACCTAGACAGACTTTTTACTTCAACCAGTGGGGACATGCTTCAGTCTGATTCATTTTGGAGAGACTGGTCTCAACCACGAACTCCAGATTAGGATTTCTGTTTTTAAAGCAGAGACTGACTTCATTTGTTTTAAGAGAAGAAAATAGAAAACAAAAATACTGTTTAGTTTAAAATGCATATAATTTTGAATAAATTTATCATGGATATAAATACCATTCTAGAAAATGGTCTAAAAAAGTCTGTCTTCAAAAACATCTTTAGTGTGGAATAAGAGGGTATCAGTCTTTATATGTTGTAGAAATGAGCTGGAAGCTTGTACTTCCTCCAGTGCTTGTGCAACCTCCAGAAGAATTTGTATGTAAATTCACCTGTGTTCTCTCATACCCCTGTGTATATCCATTACTGGAGTGTAACACCACATTTAGCCCTGAAAAAGCAGCATTCCATGGAGCTGCTCAAGGAAGATGCCAGTTTTCCCTTGTATTAAGATGACACCATTAGCTCTGCTCACTGGAGGAAGATTTTTCTCTCTGCTTACTTCTGTTACTTCACCACTGAGAGTTTAGTCTAGAAGGCTGATTCTTAAAATTGAATCTTGGGAAAGTATCAGTGGAGCAATACACCAGTTATATCAACCCCTGTTTAATCTAAGGCTATATTGATTCCCAGATCTTATAAATGTTTCAGAAAATGCACTATCTAATTAGTTTTTCTTCTTGATGGAAATGCGTATGTTTGGGATAAATTTGTTTACTGTTTGAGTATTTGCCAGTCCTTGGATGAGGAAACTTTGGTAAATGCAGGTTTTTAGTATGTTTGGCTTCAGGGTCATGCTGTTGAAAAGCTCTAATGTCTCCTGGGAGGACAGGAGATAAGACATTTACATCTTAGTGCAGCTTTCCTGTTAAGTGCAAGTTTGTAGTCTGACAGGGTTTAAGTGGCACAGATACCCAGATTTGGTCTGGAGTGGTTTGGTACAAGTATGACTGTGAAAGATTCGGTGTACTTGGTAACCAGGAAGATGGTTTTCTGGTATAACACTGTTCAGGAGAGAAGCAGCAATGTAATATGTGGAGTGTGTCTGACAGGGGAGTTTTTTGTTCCAGGAAATCCTGAGCGATGCTTTCAAAGTGTAGCTTTGCTGGTGAGTTAACATGCGCAGCAAAAGGTAGCAAGCTGTATGTCCAGATGTCCACTCACTGATGAACTCTCATAAAGCCACTTGGTTTTATATCTGCTGTTTGACCTGTGCTGTTTTATTTGCTGTCAGCTTCAATTGTGACATTGTGGAGTAATGTTAAATCCCATTGGAAGCAGTTGCATGTTACCTTGGCTCATTCCAAAATACCCAATTGCTTTTTTTTCCCTAAAGCCTCAATTGCTGAGAACATCATTACACAGGGCCCTTTCCTTTGCTTGTTACCCTGTGTTCAGGAATGGGTTTTGTAGAAATTGTGTCTGAATTAATCCCTCAAATTATAGTCAGAAGTAATGTTTATAAAAATTTCAAAGGTCGAGTAAAGAAAAGTCGTAAGGGCACCCAAATTGTGATTTATAGCTCTGTCTCTTTTCTGGCAATAACATAATGGGATCTGGTGATGCGGTCAGCAGCAGGCTCAGTAGGAGTCAGCAGCGTGCCCCAGCAGCCAAGAGGGCAGATTGCATCCTGGGGTACATCAAACACAGCATAACCAGCCAGTTAAGAGGTGATTATCCTGTTCAGTGTTGGTGCAGCCTCACCCGGAGTACTGTGTGCAGTTCTGGGCCCCACAATTTAAGAAGGGTTTGAAGGTTCTTGAATGCTTCCAGAGGACGGCAACAAAGCTGGTGAAAGAGCTGGAAGGTATGTCCTGTGAGGAACAGCTGAGGACTTTGGGTTTGTCTAGTCAGGAGGAAAGGAGGCTGAGGGGCGACCTCATGGCTCTCTACAGCTTCCTGAGGAGGGGAACTGGAGAGGGAGGTGCTGAGCTCTTCTCCCTGGTACCCAGTGATAGGATGTGTGGGAATGGTTCAAAGCTACTCCAGGGGAGGTTTAGACTGGACATTAGGCAGCATTTCTTTACCAGGAGGGTGGTCAAACANGGGTGGTCAAACAGTGGAGTGGGCTTTCTAGAGAGACAGTTGATAACCCAAGCCTGTCAGTGTTTAAGAAGCATTGGGACAATGCCCTTAACATACCATGCTTTAACTTTTGGTCAGCCTTGAAATGGTCAGGCAGTTGGACTGGATGATCATTGTAGGTCCCTTCCAACTGAAAATACCCTATGCCTATTCTATTCTTTATCCAAGACAGAATATATTGCTTTTTCCAGGACAGAATAAGAGAGCGATTTATTTGTGGAGTAAAATTCTACAGTGACTTGATTGTAATTGTTTACTTTTTACATAGCTTAGTTACAAGGCAAGGATAATCTCATTTGGATATTTTAATTGTTATTTTAGTTCGTATAAATTCTTGGATTTAAAAAAAAAAAATAAATTAATTTTTGTTAATTCCTGGCTTGGTTTTGGGTAGCCACCTGGCTATTTGCCTAAACATGAAACTGCTAAAATTCAGCCTGTGTGTGGACTTTGAGTGATAATTCCAACAGAATTCATTTTGAGGGTTAGAAAATACATACAGGTTGAAAGGATGGAAAGAATTTTCAATAGGTGCTGAAGCAGTAAAACTTCCTCACAAGTTTGTGTCTTCTAAAAGTTATTTGGCAATGAATTTTAGAGACTTAGAAATTTTTCTGTTCCAGGATACTGCATTTTGAAGAAAACTGCTACATTCTTGTCAGATTAGTGTTGATATTTATTAAATAGAACACTGTTCAATTCTAATGCTGCTCCTTGCTTGTGAAGAAATTTGGGTAAAAGAAATTACCTGTTTCAGATGAGTGCAAGGGAGAAGATAACCAGTGGTATTTAATGCTGTATTGAAATTAAAGCTTTTAAAATAATGTTAGAATTACTCAGAAAGAAAATTTTAATCTTCTGTCATGCCAGTAGGTGGCATTATTGGTATGTAACCAGAAAATACTTGTAAAAGATGTCTTTAGCTCCTTTCACCTCTTACACTTTAAGGTTTCGTATTTTGTGGGCATAAACAACTTTAGTTTTATTTTCATTTCAGATTTGGTAATTGAAAAAAATTGAAGTGAAAAATGTTACATTTTAAAGTGTATATAGACTCTCATATTTCAACACTGCATAACTGTAAGATTGTCTTGTTCTTTTTATTTACGTGACAAGAAACTTTTGCAATGTAATATTATTGTTAATTTCATTTGCAAGATCCAACTCTCCCTGATTTTTAACAGTGACTGGAATTGTTTCTCTGGAACAGAAGTAGAGATCTATTTCAGAGCCTGTGATTCATGCTTTAGCAAACATATATATGCCTGAACATTGGTTATAAAATGCCTGTGTATTATTGCAGCTGAGGTAAATCCAAACTATTACTATTATTATCTGAAGTCAAGCTCAGGAAATAAAACTGTTGCTGCAAATAGGAATGATATTTTGAAAAGTCTAAAAAGACTTTTTAAAAGTGTAAAGGTAGACCACACAGTTTATTTCAACACAGACATACAAAGACTGGTTTGTAATAGCTAAAGTATTACTAGTCGTATCTAAGGATGATAAGAATCACCTAAAAGTGCGAGTTGATGTAAGAAATTACTTAAGAACTTACTAGTACTGCACATCAGGGAAGATCGATGTCTTTGTAAAAGTGCTCAGAATTGCTGTATAAGCGTCACTGTTGTTTTAACAGGATGGTGTGACTTGTTCAAATAACTACAGGTATTTTTACTTGACTTGGCACACAACTAGAGACAGTCACCTGTGTGTTGTTAAAGCTTATGGTAGGTTGGTACCCTCAAAAAGTTCAGTGTTTTCTGAAAATTAGCATATAACTAACTAATCATAAAATATCTATGTTGTTTGCAAGAGAGACATTAAAAACCGCAACTTAACAGGAGTGACATCTGAGAAACCAGCTCCTAGGATACAATTGTCACCTCTGTCTTCTTTCCCAGATCTTCTAAGTACATCCTTTATATCTATTCTTGTATATATATGTAATCTAATAATCTAAAACTGGTCAAGTTGTTGCTTTTGTGGTTAGGGATGATTTTCTTTTAAGGTGATGTTGGTAAAAGGCGCTTTAAAATGGCACTTTTATACTAACGTTTTTATCCTAGCTGTGTCTTCAAAACTTGTTTTTCACTTGGAAGAAAGCAACAGTTCAGGCTTAGTGATTTAGGGTAGTTTTTGTAAAGCAGAATCTGTAGAAAATACTATAAACAGTCCTTGAGGGAACTGCTTGGCATTTGATTCCCATTTCACCTGTATCTAGTGTTGAGGTTGAATGAGATTGTTGTTAAGCATTTTGTTGGTCGCTGTATTGAGTCAAGTTAATGGGCTGGAGACTTTACTACACGATTTCCTGCCATCATGGTGCTTTGAGGTAGAGAAAGAGGTGGAAGCCTGCCCCATTAATTCGTACAGAAAACTTTTCTTGTTATGATGTTGATATGGTACCTTCTTGTTCTGGAATGTTTCTTTTAGACATTTGGTTACCTCTTGTTCAGTGATAGTTGTGTAGGTAAGTTAAGGACTTCCCTCAGCTTATTTGGTTGTGTCCTGACTGCTGTACCAGCTATCTGTAGCTCTGAAACTTCCTGTCTGTGCGTTATTTCCCATCTTGACTACAGATGACATTTTGAGCTCTGCTTCACTGCTGTCCAAAACAGGTTTCATCTCTGTCTTGGCTTCAGAGATTGTGCGCCTGTGTTTGAACTGTATGAAGATTTGGAGCCTTCTAGAAGTTCTTCCACTCTGTAGTGAGTTTTTTGGATTTCGTTATTTGGAGTCTTCAAAGGCACATCTTTTATATTGTTTCTATGTACTAACTAGAGTGTCATGTTGAGTAATGAACTTAAGTTTTTCCTAAGATCTGCCTTCCTTATCTTTCAGTCTCCATGATGAGCTTTCATGAAGTCTCCCATACCTTTAAAAAAAGCCAGAAAACAAACTTGGGGGTTTTGTTAAATTTCTATTGCTTGGTAATGCCTCGAAGAAGAGAACCTGTAGCCTCGTCATTGGGAAGGTTTTGCTGAAGCCCTGGAGTTGGGAGTTAGCCGTGGAAGTTTCTGCGGTAGCCCAAACAACTGGATAGAAGGGTACTTCTGATGTTTTAGAAGTAGCTCATCTTTTTGTAATTCTTGCATCTTACTTCTTCCCCCCCATATTGGAAATAAATGCATTGCCTTAAACCAAATCCAAGGAAAGAGTTAGAAAGCCTCTGTAAATCTGCAGTTCTGAATGATTTCAAACTGTGGTTTTCCTTTCTGTTTGCAGGCAATGCAGGTGCTTTGCTCTTACTTCACTAGGGAGGAGGGTACTACTAAAAGCAAACTGAGCTGTGAACTACTTGGCTGAACTAGCCAAGTGCAACTTTCTTGAGTAGGATAGTGGCAAATAAGAAATAGCTGAAGATGGTATGAAGACAAGTACAGGCCATGACTAAAGATCAGTAAGTTTAGCGTGAAGTTTTCTAGAATACTGTAGCAGTGTCCGTAATGAGGCCCATGATTTGCAGAGTGCCTGAGGAAAATCTGTAATCTGATAACATACAGCGTTTCAGTTGAAAAAAGAATCTTTGCAAAAATGAGGTAGGCTTAAGCTACTTTGCATTTGTGTAAAGAGACCGTGCTTGCTTTTTGATTCCAAAGTTGGTAATTTTTTAGGCAGTTTTCTACAGACACCAACTTGGAATTAGGAGGCGATGCACTGGAAAGAGAGGGGCAGATTGAGCACTTGATTGAGACTAGTTTGCTTTTTGTTATTTAAGGTTTTGTTTATTCTAAGCAGTTGGTTTCGTGGACAGATTTTGAGCTGGAATTAGCTTTGTCTGTATTTGCTTTACAAAATGGTTACAGTATGGAATTTCGTTAGTGATGCTGATGTCGAATTCCCTCTCCTCCTCCTCCTATCTCTTTTCTTACCAAAACAGAAAAAAAAAAAATCCACACAAAGACGACTGCCAAAACTGAATCTATAATGTTTTCCACATAATTCTCATAGTTTTCATGTATTCTTATATCAGTCATTTGCATCTTCACCAGTACAGGACTCTGGCTTTATATAGATTTTGTTCCTATTACCTTTTTTTAAAATTCCCAAAATAAGGAATGTCATGTTCCAGATAGTACTTGGCCTCACAGAAGTGACAGTTGCAGTGGAAACTAATGTTTGTGTCACTTCCTTAAGTCTTCTTGTTCATGGAAAGTCTCACTGATCTCTTTCGGTCTCCCAAAAGAAGCCTGTTGGGCTCTTCAACACTTAATTATGAGTTTTATCAGGTTATTTATAGTAATGTTATCTTTTTGAGAGTGTAAGTTGTATTTGACTTGTATTGAGACTGGCTTCATAGTATTGCTGCTTTCAAATTGTGTAGCTGTCGTTAAGGTACTAATCCCAGCTACGGTTGTTAAAACCATCAATTTCAAAGCTTGTTATGTAATTAAGACAAAAGTTTGTAGAGTTCATAAAGAGTGGTTATAAGCAGTTATGACTGCAAATTGTCATCTGCAAGGTTAATTTTCTTTAGAGTTTTCTTAAAATAACCCTTTGCTTAACTCCTAACCTTTGATCATATGGAGTCTTTACTTCCAAGTTGTTTTGCTGGACAGAGTTTGGTTGAGACTGTTGTGGGAGATGGTAGGAATTACCTTGCATTCTGACAAACCATTCTTTTATTCTGTACGTTCTTTTTGGGGGTTGTAAGAATGCAGAAAGCGCTTGCAAAATTACCTGCTTACCAAATCTAGTTCCACCATATACAGTATTGCTTCTATGCTAGAAGACAGACTGCCAAGACTTTGTTAGAAATGGCGTTATCAGGAAACCAACTTGTTTTTCTGTTGATTTCTGTTGTTGCTTCACTCCTGTTGTGATCTCTTTCACAAGTAAAGAAAACATAAAAACAGATTACATCAGAAAATGGTACAGCATCTAGAATGAATGGGATTTCTGCTCCTGAGGCAAGGAGTACCTCAGCCAAACTTTTTTGATCTGGAGCACCAAATGCTCTACTGTTTTATGAACTGGAGCAGTCACCTTGTTGGGAGATCTACTGCTTTGTCTGCAGAGGGCACTGCTTTCTCTAATTTTAGATGTACTGTGTCTTTTTCTGTGGCATCTCAAGTTACTGAAAATGTTCGTAATTGGCTGTATTACCAGTCTGTCTTCCTGTTAAAATTCGGCAAGATAATAGTTTTTGTGGTTTTTTGGCTTACTTTTTTTTTTTTTTAAATAAAATTCTTGAGTTTCTTTTCATATTCAAGCAAAGGTCTGGTTCAACAGTTCTCCCCTAAATGCAGTCAATAGCCAAAGGTGGCTATTTACTGCATACTCTGTGTGAAGGGAGCACTCATCTGGAACAGTTTGTAGACAGATAAACAGCAGGTTTTGTTAAAGGGTACTGCTGCTTTTGCTGTGCAAGTTTTATATGGCATTACTCCTTGATCCCATTTGTATCAATATCTTCTGTTTGGGGGCATTCTGGAACTTCATATTGATGAAGTTTTACTTCTCTTTAGGTCTAATGATTGCTTGTATGTTACTTAGAGTAGTCTTCCAAACTGGCGATATTTGGGACACTGAGAATTTAAGTAGAAGCTATGTCCTTCAGTGTGTGTATATATATATATATATATTATTTTTTTGCTTTGCGTGGCCTTTTCCCATGTTTTTTGAAGTCTTGAGAAGGAGAGGGAGGAGGGGAAAAAAAAAAGTGTCAGGAACTAGCAGCATTAATAATGTGTTTGTTTTGAAAAGAAGGAAGTAGTTTGTGCCAGGGAAACTGTTTGCAAACTCGCGATTTAATTCTTCCATGCTGGTATTCACCCTGTATGTTGGCCACAAAGTACAGCATTATTTGGATTGCAGTGATTGTTGTTAGAGTACCAGTAATTAAAAAATAATTAGTAAAATTCCTTTGAGAAACTGAGCTGTCACTCACTTGCAAAGATAAGTTGATAAAATTATTTCTGCTTGTATACTTAACAAACAAACAAAACACACACAAAACCTCTATGAAACCAGAGCATTATGAGCCTTTGATGAAAATGCAGGTGGATATGAGAAAAACATTTGCACAACAGGTAAATGAGAAAAACATATGCATAACAGGTAAATGAGAAAATAGTGGGATGCACCTGGGCAGACACAAATTGAAAATACCCTTTTTGATTAAAAAAAAAAAAAAAAAAAAAAAACCACAAAAAAACCAACAAACCACTCAGGTTTTTTTTTCCTATTGTTGAGTAGTTGTGTTCTTTCCTATTTAGTATGGTATCTTTTATAGGTTCACCTTGACTTTGCTTCAAACTGTGACGTGTGTGTTACTGTTCTTCCAGTTACATTTGCATTTCCTTGCCAATCGGTTTGTGCCATAGAGACAGATGTACCTTGCAGTTTCTATATAGAGCCAGGTTGGTTCAGTTGCTTGAATTAATTCTGGCACAGCACCACAGGAAATGTTAATGTAATTAAAAACTTTAAAGAAACATAGTGCGTACACTTCCATTCACGCAGATGTTTTAGTCGCAAGATAGCTATTTGCATTCATAGAATTAAATTAATAATATAAGGATGCTGGAGGCCATCTAATATAACCTTGCAAACAAACCAGGACCAGCTTTCAAGCACAGAGCCTTCAGTAGTTGCATTTTTCTGCGTATCTCCAAGGAACCTCCTAGACAACCTGTTGCTGTGCTTTACCTTTCTCATTGTGAATTTTTCCTCATGCCTGGTTGGAATTTGCTGTGCAGCAACTTGTGACTGTTGCCTCTTTTCCTTTTGTTGTGTCCTTTATCATCTCTATAATTCTCCATTTGATAGTTGAAGGCAGTGATTAGATTCCCACAAATAACACCCTCGCTCCACCTTAATCTTCTCTTCCACAGGTTGCATGCACCATCTTCTTGTACATCATATGCTCCAGTACCCTATCCATATTAGTGTCTTTCTGCTGGACTCTCTCCTGTTTTCTTAATGCCTTTATTGTTTCTTAATGCCTCTCTTGCACTGTAGGTCCCAAAATTGAACAGAGTAATCCAGATACAGCTTAAAGAGTGTTGGAGGAAAAGTAAATAATAACTATTGCAAATGCATCCCAGGATGCAGTTAAGTCTTCATTAGCATAGGGGTGTACTTCTGGGTCACATTAACCTTGTCTACTTGGATCCTCAGGTCCTTTTCTGCACATCTGCTTCCTAACCACTGGATCCCTGATCTCTGCTGTTGTGTGGAGTTACGCTGTCACAAATGCAAGATTTTTGCATTTGTCTTTGTTTATTGCATAAAAATTTTTTAAGAAACAACATGACAGCATAAAGAGTAACTGTTTTTTTAAACATACCAGAAGAATGAAGTCTGAGTGCATCTGAAGAATAGATAGATGATCAAGATGATTAGGGAGAGTCTCATGGCAATACTGTTCTTTATGAAGTTGTCCTACTGAAGTATTGCTAGAAGTTGTTGTCTTAGGAAAAAAGTGATAATGTGATTGGTTAGAAATCATCGTGGCCAGAGAATTATCTACCTGTGAATTCTTCAGAGACCTAGCAATGGTACTTCTGTTCTGCTAACTCAGTGTATGTTTAATTCATATAGTACCAGAAGGGTAGAAGCGACACCAATTTTTGAAGGGCTCAGATAACTGCAGATGAGTAAGTCAGACTTATGTTAGGCAAATCAGTTGAGCGCATGACAGAGAAGTAGTAGACATATGGATAAATGTGATAATGGGCAGGAGTTAACAGGGCTTTTCTAGAGGGAGGGGAAAAGGGAAGTTATGAGGTTACGTCTTTTCAAAGTCATGCTTTGAAAGAGTCAACAACCATGCGGATAAGGGTTATCTAATCAGTGCGATGTCCTTGGATTTCTTCAAAATAACAATAAAAAACCTTGATTATCAAGGTCCTTAATCAGCCTGTTAAAGAAACTAAGATGTCAAAGAATGGGACGGTCCTCCCATGGGTTAATAATTGGTGAAAACCAAACTAGATATAATAAGGACCCCAAGGGAGCTATTAGCACTCAAGAAAAATCTTGAAGTCCTTATAGGTTATATTACGAAAATGTGGTATTGGTGTTTGGGGGGGAGGGGGAAGGACAAGTAAATTGAATTTTGGTAATTATTTGGGAAGGAAAAATGAATAAAATAGAAAATGTGCTGTGGAGTTGTACAATAACATGTGGCTTTCCTTTGCAATGAATATTGTGTCCATCGCAGTCCCCTGCAAAAATAAAGGATAGGAGAACTAGAAAGTGTATGGGCAACAAGAACCATCAAAATTAAGGAAAGACGATCAAATAGATGAGGCATCTTAACTTTGGAAAGCAGTTACAGCTCTTCTTTTATGCTGGAAATGTATAAAAGGTTGCTTTGTTGTTTTTAAAGCAAATAGGAGGAGGTTAAAGAAAAGACTTGTTGATCTCCAGGAAGCTGCGAAGAAGATACACAAGCACTAATAGCCAGGGATAGTTCTTATCATTTTACTGCATTCTGCAGAGAAGAACAACACACATAAAACAGGCCGTGATAGTGATGGGTGTACTCGAAGGGACAGGAAGGCATACCAGACTTACGTTATGAACTAGATAGCTGCTGACTTTCTGAAAGAGCACTGGAAAGTTGGTTAATAATGGAAGAATGACAGGCTGCTGCATCCTGTTCAGATTTGGGGGACTGAGAGTAGGTTCTTGCGTGAGGCTATCAGTTTGGCATGGTGTAGTAGTAGCAACTAGGAAAATCAAGCCCTTTGGAAAGCAAGGGCTTAAACAAGATTTGAGTTGTCCTCAACTTTCTGTAGACTACCTGAATGCGTAAGAGGGATGGTAGGCATCAAGGACTCGTTAGGGCCCTTCCTGATACAACCGTTGTAAAAATGCTTACTCATTGCTTCTGTATTGAATAATGGGGAAAAGGAAGAGGACTGGTAATCGTGCCACGTCATTCTGGCCTCTTTAAAAGTGATCTGAGGGAAAGAACTGCTAAACTACTCACCTGACAACCAAATGTCAGGTGTTTCAGCAAAATAAATGTCTCCAGTATTTTAAGACTTGCTTGTCCCGTTATTCTTTTTCTGCAGTTACTCTTTGTTGTTTCTTTTTTGTTTGTTTTGTTGTTGGTTTTTTTTTGTTTGTTTTTTGTTTTTTTAAACTATGACATGGAGCATCAAATTGCTAGAGGATACCTGCCTTGGTTCACTGTGTTGCATGTATTTTGCTCAAATATTGGGTTCTTGGAGACTTCTGTTCTTTAATTCTCTGCCTGCATCTGGGAGGGGTCACTTACAGGGAAGTTGAGAATATTCTCTTGGAAAGGCCTGTGATAGCCAAATTTTATCTCCTGTAGACCAGCATGCCTCAGAAGGGTGTATCATACGCTGGGGCGTTGGGCATGTTTTTCAGGTGGTGCTGGAAAAGATTTCAATAGCCGCAAAGGATAGGGGTAGAAGAGGAGGGGATGATGCTTTCTGTCAGGTGCCTGTTGCCTCCATTACTCTGCTTTGAGAGAAAAATTGGAATACAAAGAATTAAAACATGTTCACACTAGATCACTGATATGTAAGGTTACATAGGAGAAAGTTTGAGAGAACAAATCATGAATCTTAATTTATTTTTTGCTTCAAATGTGTAAATGCTACATTTATATTGACAGTCTGTGCAGTTCAGAGCTAGTTTCTATTGATAAGCATTGGTAGTATAGATGAAACTGGAATTGCTAAAATAATATAATGTGTCTGACCTGAAGCTATCTACTCGTATTTGTTTTAGGGGTTGTTTCTCTATTGGCTGTTCATCCTTCTACAGTAAATACGCTTGGAAAACAGCTCCTGCCAAAAACATTTGGACAGTCCAACGTCAACATTGCACAACAAGTGGTAAGGAGGCTTTGCAGGTTGTTTTTTATTGCTTGTACTCTTGCTTACACATACTGTGAATCTGACTTGTAGCTTGATAGTTGGTATCACTTGTCATGGGCAGATAGTCTAAGCTTGTTTTTCTTTTTAGTAGACTTGCGTTAAAACAAATGTTCTTCTGCATAAAGAAATGCAAAGATGACTCTCAAATGAACATACAGATACCTGAATATTCAGGTGGCTTTATGTTCTGCTAGTCTTGACACTTAAAATAAGTGACCTTTTCAGATTCTGCTTTGAAGTTTGGCATAGGTAAATGTAAATGAAGTCCATCAGCACATTTTTATTAAGACTGAAGTTACGTGGAACAAAATTGAAAACAGAGCTACATTTCTTAGTGCTTAATTTAGGTATCATTTTGCTTAAATACTGTGAGCTTTGTGTGAGGCGCATGAAGTTGGAAGTTTCAAAGAATCTATTAATGCAATAGATAGTACATAGGTTATGAGAAGTCACTTTTACAGTGATCAATAAATTTCCAAACAAGAAAATTTAGAGTAGTTAGGCATTCTTTTAGTTTAAAATCAGTAGCCAGGAGTAGGAGGGAAATGTTTTAACTATAGATCATAGACCATGATGGCACGGGGGTGTGTCCCCCTTCCGGGCATTATTGTGAGTACATACTTGAGTTTAATGTTGAAAACAAAATGTTCTTTCAGGTAACTTACAAAATCGTTTCTTAAAGTACCCAAACCAGGGGATGATAATGAAATTTCAGATCATCTGATGCTTTTTTAAACTTTCAACGATAAGGAAATTAATGTTTACAACAGTGTTTATATACATATAAAATAAATTCTTTTGTCTTCTGTCACAAGTGAAATTGACAAATCCTTATATATATTATCTATGATTAATTTTATATGGTAACATTATTAAAAAATATGATTCTGAAATAATAACTACTCTTGATGGTCGTTATTTTAGTATGTTTACTGTGGGAAATTCATATTTGCAATCATAATTTTCTCAGCACTTTAAGTCTTACTCTGAACATATTAGCTTTTTTTTTTTTTTTGAAAGAAGGGGCCCATATCAGCATATTTGTATTGACTGTTACCAGTACAAAAATAGATGCTTAGTTGTATGTTGTTAAAGGAGAGGTAGAGGTTTTGGTTTGTATATATAGAGAGAGAAATGTTGGGTAAATTTCTGTTGACTTTATAATTACGAAAGGGTTAGCAAGAACTATAAAAAAAATTACCTCTAGAACCCTGAAAATTAAGAGGAGATAAATTTTCTGTCAATTTGCAAAATGTTCTTGGGAAGCAAAGTTGAGGAGTTGGCTTGTGACCCTGCTCAATTTTCTAACCTTTGACTGGTAAAACCATGTTTTTAATACTCAAGTACTTAATTTTCTGAGCTTGTGTTCTTTGTTCAGGTAGTCTGATTTCTTTTTCTTAATACTGTCTCCAAATAAGTTTTTCTGTTGAATATACTGGTATGGGCTGCCTTGCTGTTTCCCATTTCCTGATGTTCATTATCAAGGAGCTAAACTGTGATTTTGGTCTCTTTCGCAAACAGGAAACTTAAGAGAAACAGCAGGCACCACTTTTTGTTCTTTTACTTCTCCTCCCGCAGTCCCTCTGTTTTCTCTAAAACCATCCCTTCTAATTCTGTCTATAAGCTTTCATTTTAGAATGTTCCCAGTGACTCGATACTGCTTAACTCTTTTCATTCAAAGTCATGGTTGTTTATGAACTTGTGAGTAAAAGTTAGGGGCATTAATATTTCTATTAAGGAGCCAATAATACTAAGTAGTTCCTTAGAAGATTCTGAAACTCTGGACTGTAGGGTCTTCCTTAAGAGTGACACGTTAAAGCATATAATTCTGGCTAGTTTGCAGACTTTGGTGAGTTAGAATGGGAATGCAGAATAGGTTTTGAATGTATTAAGCAGACTTTTCCACTCTAGAAATGAGCCTGTGAATTTGTACACGCTTCCACTTACTCCTTTGTACAGTTGAGTATTTCAAGACCCTACTGAGCATAGTAGACGTCCAGGGTTTGCTGCTGACAAATGGTTTGTTTTTCTCCCAGCTGTAATTGCACCCCCTCCTCTATACTGGCTTGGCTATCATCTTACTACACAGTCATACAAATTCTAGATGTGACAGCAGGATGATGGTGGGGCTGCTTGTGGAATTAGGAAGCTAAGGAATAAAGTGGGACCCTCTAATTTTAGCTTCTACGAGCAAGATGTTGAATCATCTTTTGCAGTCCTCTGTAACATACCTACTGTTGCCACTGGGAGGTAAAAGTAGGCATATCTTTCTACAGAGCAGAAACCTGTACAGTGTCGTTTTGTTTTCCTACGTATGTATTCTCCAGAATATTACATTTACAACATTTCAGAGATAAAAACATCATCTGCAAAAGTGGGAGGAGTTCTTCAGCTAGTTTCACAGATGAGGAGAGCATGACTTTTGTGTGCAAATGTATGTATTACTCTTGATCAAATTAGCACATCTTCAGGACTCCTTACTTGTAATCTGTAAGACTGATCAGCTGAGTATGCGCTTGTAATGTTCAGAATGGAATGGTTTTGGCTAAGTTGGTCTCACTCACTGCAGTGATAAAAAAAAGTTGGCCCTTACTCTTTCTCACCTCTAACATACTTGTATGTTGGTTTTGACTCTGTAGTGGTAGAGACTGACTGCAGGAGAGAATCTGGCCTTTCATGCGACAGCTCTGCATTTTCTCTCTTCTTTCACTGATTTTTCAGATCTTCTCGTTTCATATGTTCGTGTTTTAACTGTAATTTACTGCAACTTTATACATAGTCTGTTAGGGTTGGGTTTTTTCCTCCTTTTTTCCCTTTTTCTCTTGGGGGGGGGAGAGGGCATGTGTATTTTCATCTTGTTTAAGTTAGTGTTGAACAGTGTTAAGAAATCCAGCAAGCATGAAAATTTCATTTAAGAAGGATAAAACATAAACTACTTGGGGAGTGCTCTAGCTATATAATCTGTAGTCTGAAGGTTTTTGTGCTAGTGTGTATAAATTCAATGCATCTAATAGAAGTAGGTAGGGAAAAAAGTACTAGTGTTGTTTGGATAATGCATCATTTGAATCATGCAGCATATGAATATCTTGGAATACTTACAGTCATTTTCCAAATTATTTTGTCTTTACTGTAGGTTATTGGTACACCTCAGAGACCTTCAGCGCAAAATACTATCCTGGTAGGAAGTCCACATACACCTAACACACATTTTGTATCACAGAACCAGACTTCAGATTCTTCGCCGTGGTCTGCTGGGTGAGCAAAATAGAAATTTTAATTAATAAATTGTCTGGAATTATATAAATTGTTCGGAACTTTTGCTCTAAATGTTCACTGTGATAGTGGGCATACTCTTGAGGCTAGCAGTGTGAGAGAGACTTCAAGAGCACTTCAGCATTAAAATATAATGTATTAAAATTGGGAGTAGTCACAGAAGAATGAATACCCCCTTATTTGTCGTAAAAGGAACTAGAATATTTTCTGTAAACTCTGACAGATATTCTCACGTTATTACATTTAGAGAATTTAGCTCCTAAAAGGACACAGGAATTCATCTGACTTGATTCAGTTTTTAATTTGGCATTTCTGTTTTGCTGGTGTATTTCCAAAAAAAGAGAGTACATTTCAGATTGAACAAGTGTATCCTGAAGTATCATTTGAAATAAGAATGTAGTCGTTATTGGGAAAAAGTATTAGATACAATCAGTGCATTCTTTTGGTGTCTTTTCTCATATAAGCTGGATTTTAAGGCTCTCTTATTAAATGTAGTTGCTTTAAGACTGCATTTGTCATCAGTGTCTTGTTACACATAAAATAGATTTCTACTTTGGAATTATACAGTAAAATGAGATGTAGAGAATTGAGAGGTTCCGTTGCTGATACTAGTTTTGCTAATACTTACATTTTTTCCTCAATTTACAAGGAACTTTTTGTTTAAAAGATATGCAGAAAACTTTGTTGTACTACTTCTATCTTGTAACTTTGAAGTTTTCATAGCAACTTCATATACTATATAACTTCAAATCTGTATTTTAGTAATAGTGTAATGTATAGTGAGTTCAACCAGTATCAGACTTCATCTGTTCAGTCAGTATCTGATACTGAGTAGAAAAATGCTCAATCAATCTTAATTTTCTGTGGCTAAACTAGGTGGGATATTTAAATTAAAAAAAAAAAAAAGATACCTTCTGTAATTCACTTTCCATATTTTACCATTTATCCCCCCATCCCTTCATGTCTAGAAGACTTGAAGGTTTTCTTTATTGACTTCTTCAAGAAATATCTTTATTGTTAACTTATTATCTGCTACTGGAGCTAGCAGAGTTGCCAAAAGAATGAATTTGTACTGTATTTCAGCATCAAGATATTAGAATTGTTAATTATTGTACATTGTAGGGGGAAAAAAATCATAGGAAAAAATGTTGGGAAGGGGTGAGAAACAGAACAAAAGGGAAGGCTTGTTTTTTTTACAGCAGTGTGCCTGTATTTGAAAAAGAGACATTAAATATTCCAAAGTTCAAATCTTCTTAAAACATATATTATACGTATATTTAGGAAGCGGAACAAAAAAGGAGAGAAGAATGGCAAGGGTTTACGTCATTTCTCTATGAAGGTTTGTGAGAAGGTACAAAGAAAAGGAACCACCTCATACAATGAGGTGGCAGACGAGTTGGTTGCAGAATTCAGTACCACTGATAATCACATTTCACCAAATGAATCAGTAAGTATATGGGAGGTCAATTACATGTGAACTGAATGGGGGAAGAGAAATTTCTTTTGAGACTTCTGTATTTCTTTTCCTACTGCTAAATGAAACAGTTCAGACATTACCTGAGTTTACTCATTTACTGTAATAGATCTATTTTCAAATATTTTTGTCACAGGTATGTTTTTGATTAATGCACTATGTCTACAGCAGGCTTATGACCAGAAGAATATTAGACGACGTGTCTATGATGCCTTAAATGTCCTTATGGCCATGAACATTATCTCTAAGGAGAAGAAGGAAATTAAATGGATTGGTCTACCTACTAACTCGGCTCAGGAATGTCAGAATTTAGAGGTATATGTATTAGGAAGTCCACAATGGCTTTGTGTTTGAGTATGTTTACAGCTTTAATGTGTTCTGATGTGCATGTCATCTTCTGAGATAGCAAGGTAGATTAGTACGGTCCCTTTTGACTCTTCCTATTTTATTTGTATTCGCAGAACGCGTGTGTAAACTTCCAGATTTCTTAAATATGTATTTTTTTAACTCTTTTATGTCAAAAATACAGCTCTGTCACAGCTTTTACAGTATATGTGAAGTGGTTCTGACTGGAAGTTAATCAAACTGAAAGATTAATGTGTATTTCCGACATTGCAATAGTGGTGCTCGAGAGTCAGGCAGATTGTTTTCTCCAGATGCCAGACAAATAATACATCTGTGATGATAGATGATGCGTGTAGATAAGTATGTATATATATATATATGCACTGTTCTTTCTTTGTTGCTGCAGGTCCTACGTATTTTCTGACATTTGTTTAACATGAACATGTCAGACTTTTTTTACTGCATGTCTTGGGTAAGAAGTAAAATGTTTTATACTGAAAGGCATTAGTAGGTTCTGGCAGGATTTTTTTTTTTTTGAGTATCCTGAGATTGCAGGATAAGAAGTTACCAAGGTTTACTGAAGTCAATTAACTTTATCAGAAAAGAATAAATACAAAGTCTCATTCTAAATAAGTCTAAATTCCCTTCAGCAGGACTGAAAAATCAGTGTAGAAGCTGACAAATTGGAAAAAATGTTTTGAAATCTGTCTACAAAGGGCTAATTCTACGGAGATTTTTGTTTGATACTGAGAATTGATTTTCCAATAGTACTGCAATTGCTACTTAGATGAAGAAAATAGAAGGTATCTAGTCAATCTGACTTTTATTTAAATATTTATCATCTCAAGTGAAAATTACTAGTTAAGGTAAGAGGGTGATAATTGGTGCAGGAGTAGTTGGGTGAGTATGGAAGGTGAAGTGGTTTGAAGATGACAGTGCTGTGCGCTGAATAGGGCACCAGCTAGCTGGAGAGATTTTAAATGTAGATCTCCGGATTTATCTCACAAAGTATGGCATTGCCAGTAATGTTGGAGCAAAAGAAAAAGAAGTGTGGCTTATTCGGCTGAGTTTGATTTCATGATTGATAACGTCTTAAAGAACAGTATAGGATAGTATTGGTACTGAAGTAAAAAAAGCAACTTAAAATGCAGTAATGCACAGTGAAGGTTCGTACATTTAAGATGGGAACAATGATAACTTCTGATACCAAAGTGAGAACTTTTTAACTGGATGTCACAAGAGAAGGGAAGAGTTCTGTTAACCATTGAATAATTGAGACACAAGTATAATATAGTCTTGAAAATAACAAAAATCCTAAGATGTGTTGAGCTTCCTTAGGGAAATTGGAGGATTCCTCCCTTCCCCATTATTGCTTTCTGAGTATTTTAGCTCCTGTTTCTGCAAGCTCTATTGACACTTAAATTATTAGTGACATTACCTGACAACGTTTTGCAGTAAGATTCTTTTTAATGAGTTTGTGGAGACCTAATGTTTAATTTGTGAAATTGTCAAGCCTAATAAACTTTTTTTTTTAACTATTCCATCTGATATTGCTTAGCTTCACCCTTAAACTGTTGAAAAACCAAGCCAAATAGTTTATAAAGGAACACAGGAGTTTGAGGGGTTCCCCATCAAGTATTTAATATTTTAAGTCTTTTTAAACTTGTACGTTGTGTGTAAATTAGAATGTTAGGTTTGGTAGAATGTGTCCTGATAATGCAAAAAGAGAGGGTGTGGGGCAGTTAATAAGGTCTGTATCTTGAAGTGATACGGAAAGCAATGTAGTTTACATGTAGTGGTAGGAAAATATCTCAGGTGAATTGTGGTAAGTTTGGGGTGGGGGCTGGTGGTTATTTGACTTTTTAATATAACATCATGCCTTTTTGATGTTTTTTCAACCATGTACACTTCTGGTTTGTTTTTTTTTTTTTTCACTGAAGACAGAGAACTGCATTCATGTGAATTTTTAACTCCAGACATTTTCTTGTTACTTGCTTATTTTAAGGACCTAGGAACAAAAGTTGGTATTTGTGCTGGTGGTCTGTCTATCCAGTATCTTGCCTGACAGTAGTAGTTACCTAGGAAGCAGGATTAGAGAAAGTATTTAGTGGTGTTTTGTCATGTAACTTGTGGTTCAGGCATACCTGAGGCAGATACAGTATACTTCTATTTAATAGCCCTCAGTTAATTTTTCTTCCACAGATTTTTATGTTGTACAAAGTTTGCTTTTAATATTGAGTCATTTGTGGCAGGGAGTTTCAGGTGCATTAGAAGCTTCATATGAAATAACTTTTGTTTGGTTTTGAACATACTATATTTAGTTGATATCCTCTGATTTTTTTTTTTGCCGGGGGGGGGGATTGGAAGTGATGGTGACCTGGTCATTCCGTATCCACTTTCTCTATCCTATTCATGGTTTTCCAGGTATCTCCCATGTTCTCCCCATTATTTCATTCTCCTTTCTGTAGAGTCCTAGTTTATTCTTTATTGCCTTGTATTGAATCTGTTCTGTATCCTGTACCATCGATTATACTGATTGCTGTTTTGTATGATCTTTTTGAAATGGGAACGCCAGACCTACAGAACTCAACATGTAAATGTTCTGGTTCATATGCTGATGTAGTGATAATTTCTATTTTGTTCTCTGTTCCTTGCCTAATAATTCAAATTTTTGGCTGCTGTGGTGTACTGAGCTGGTGGTTTTTGTAGATACTGTGATTTAGGATCTCTACTGAATGTCATTTTATTTCTAAAATATGCGTGGATGGGATTGTTTTCTCACACGTACCGCATTACATTTACCAAAAATAATTTTGATGATGTAATCACTCAGTGCTGCAAGACACTTTGAGCGTGCTTTATGATGAGCTCTCTTTTCACTGTGCCAGTTAACCCAGCATGGTCAGCAGATTCTGCCACCTTGCTGTTCATCCCCTTATTCTGATCCTCTATAATTTGAATAACAGTCTGTAAATTAGTGCTTGGGGGGATCTGCCGGTGAGCTTCCTTCACTGAGAAAGCTGTTTATTTCCTACCATTTTGTTTCCTGTCTTCTATGTTGTTATTTAGTATGTATTTAATACTGTGAGGACTTAATTCTGGGCTTCATAGCAGCTTCATTTCTTTGAGCATCTTTGATGGATCTTCTCCAATACCTCCATTACCAGTTGACTACATCAAGTGGATCCTTCTGGTCTAGACACTCTTTGTGTCCTTGAGAATTTGGATAATTCTTTGAGGCATAGCTTCTGTTTGCAAAGGTGTTTTTACCCTCTCCCTGATACATTGCACTTTATTCCCCAGTGTTCTAATTCTGCTCTTCGTTACAGTTTCCATCAGTAGTACTGATGTGAGTCTTGATAGTTAGATCTCTAAATTATCTGCTGAACCTTAATAATTGACATCATATGTCCTACTTCCAGTTCTCTGGTATTGAAATGATTTTAAGGGGAGAAAATGTTAATATAAAATGATACTTAAAGCCAATGAACTAACCAATCCTTTTTCTGTCTTCAGGTGGAGAAACAGAAAAGACTTGAAAGAATAAAGCAAAAACAGTCTCAACTACAAGAACTCATTCTGCAGGTACAGTCAAGGTACTCTTGTCTATAGGGCAAGGTAACTTATATCTGTATTCCTGTTGCTTTATCCCAGTGAGGTATGGGAAACTTCTAAGAAGACTAGAGGTGAATTTTAGGGTAAGGCATATGCAGTTTTAATGTAGCACTGTAGTTTAGGTGGGACCATGCTCTTGGCCATTGCTATTGGGGAAGCCAGCAGCCTTCCATGAGTTATGATGAATTCTTTTGCAGTTTCAAGTATGTCTAAACAGGATTTATGCTGACAGGAGCTGTAATTGATACTGTACCCTCTGAATTTTCCAATTCAGTTCTTGTATCTGGAATGTTTTTCTGTGTTAGAGTCCGTAGATAAAATTATGTGACAGTTAGAGGTCATCTCTCATAATGCTCTGTTTCTTGCCGTTCTGGAACGTTGCTGCCTCTGCTGTGTAAGTGGCTTAACCTCTGTGAAAATTGCTGAACTCCTTCCCAGATTTCCCTTAGTACACTGGGGGAAGCTGTAGTCTATCCCCTAAGTCACTGTCTTGCTAGTTTACTGGAATGTATCCCTTAGTAGTTGCATTAGGAAGAAATGCTTTACTGTGAGGGTGGTGAGGCACTGGAACAGGTTGCCCAGGGAAGTTGTGGATGCCCCATCCCTGGAAGTGTTCAAGGCCAGGCTGGATGGGGCTTTGAGCAGCCTGGTCTAGTGGGAGGTGTCCCTGCCCATGGCAGGGGGGGTGGAACTAGATGTTCTTTAAGATCCCTTCCAACCCAAACCATTCTGTGATTACCTACACAGCAGGAATGAGAATGTCAGGGAAGGTATGCAGAAAGTACATACAGACAGCTGTGGGACAGCATCTCAACAGCTGTCTGATTTTTATCAGCCTCTGTGTTGGCTTTGGATTTTGTTTTCAATTCCTGTCTATTTCATTTGATTCCATGACCAGAAAAATACTTCTTAGTTTGGTGGCTTACTGTAAGGTTTATTAGTTGAGTTTCCATAATTAACTTGAGTTTTTATGCTAATCTTTAAAATATGAACATTCCATTCTGAAAAGCAGTTTTGGTAAGATGTGAGAGTGAAGTCACTAATCTTAGCTGAGTAATTCAGAATCCTAATGTCAAACATTCAAATACCAAGCATTAACTGTTTTTTCGCATATAATTTCAGCAAAAATACGATATTAATCATTCAGCTGTTCTTGTGGAGTGCAGTACCTAGCAGGGTGTAGTAAACAGAGTGGAAGTAGGATGCTATATGAAAATTCTTTTTTCCTGTTATCTTTATCTCTTCATTCTGTCAAGGATCTGTCCAAGGAGCTGTCCTCATGTAGTTACTAGAATGTGCATTTATTTTTTTTTTTCTCAGTTAAGTTTTACTGTGTTGTTTTTTTCAATGCTGTCATTTGTGTCTCTTGTTGCATCTTAACATGCAGGGGGATGGTGAACACTGTCATTTTTTGCATTTAGTTGCTGCAGCCATTGCTGGTATTCTTTATCTGAGGGATTTTTATTTTTTTTTGTTAACAGGATCTTAAAGGTTTAATTTGTACTTTCATATCACTATTGCTTTTTCTAGCAAATTGCCTTCAAGAACCTCGTTCAGCGAAACCGTCAAGCAGAACAACAGGCAAATCGACCACCACCTTCCAATTCTGTCATCCATTTGCCATTTATCATCGTGAACACCAGCAAAAAGACAGTGATTGACTGCAGTATTTCAAATGACAAGTGAGTTAATGAAGTTTTCTGTCTGCCTTTTGGTACAGCTGTGAGTTTTATGTCCATGCTAAAGTGTTTGTCTAGATTTGTTAAAAATTAAATACACATAAATTTAATTGTCCCTTTTGTAGACTGAGAACATGCATTTCAGACAGGTAAAACTTAGTCATGTTGAATAGAAACAGAGTCTTATAAAGCTTTTTAATAAATAGAATAACTGCATTCACATTTAATAAGTTATTTTAGACTTACTACCTAGAGATGTTAGCAGCAAAGTAAAGCAGCTCTGCTGAAGTTTTATATCATGCTTTACCAAGTAGTGTTTTCCTTTGGCTTTGCCATGATGAAATGCAGCCAGCAGAACTGAAAATGGATTTTGCTTTCAGGACTGCTGTTCTCTACTTTTGGTTCAAAAAGCTAGGTTTTTCATTTGCTAAATAAAAGCTGAATATATCAGTGGTTTCTTCTTGCACTATTGGCTTACTAGAAAAGCTTAAAAACATGAAAAAAATTACACAGTAGGCAGAGGAATGGGAGTAAAGAAAAAAAATTATCAAACATGCAAAATGTTTAATTGAAACTGTTAAACCAGTTAATGATTTATGTGGTGTGTATAATTACAGTTTTAGTTGCTTGCTATCAAATACATAAATCTTGAAAAATGTTATTGCTTAATGTGATGTGTTGCTAACACTGTGCCTTGAGCTTTTGAAATGCTGCAATTCCTTAAACTGGAAAGGGCAGTTAAAATAATTGAAACTAATTGAGAAATTTTTTCCTTCCAGGTTTGAATATCTATTTAATTTTGACAATACTTTTGAAATTCATGATGATATAGAAGTACTAAAACGAATGGGAATGGCTTGTGGGCTAGAATCTGGAAGCTGTTCAGCAGAGGACCTAAAAATTGCAAGGAGTTTGGTTCCTAAAGCTCTGGAACCATATGTGACAGGTTAGTTACTCCAAGAAGAGTTGTTTTGTTTTCCTCCTTATTACGGGACTTGAGGAAAAAACATGAAAATATGTAGAATCAATTAATTTCCACTGGTCTGCAGTGATTTCCAACAAGTTCTCAAATATGTGTGCTTTTTAATGTACCTTAGGGAACAAATAATGTAGAGATTCATGGAGAATGGGCTGTTGCTCTTCGCACAACCATGTTTTACAGTATACCACACAAGTAGATCTTTACAGTGTGCAGTTCTTTTAAGAGGTCAGTATTTATAGTTGATTCACCTGCAAAGGCAAAAGGTATTAAGTGCAAACATGGTCATGGCTTCATTTTATATCGTTTTGTCATTTTCATTATATAAGAATGCTGAAGACATCCGACTTGCTCACTTTAAAATGTTTTTTTAATGCATTTTGAAATTTTGCTGTTGCACTAGCTTCTTGGTTTTTAATTATGTTATTTTGGTTATAGTACATAAGCATATTTTGTTGTTTTGGTTGCAAGACTCCTTTTCTGGACTTCAAAAGGATTAAGCATTCCCACTGAATTAGATGAGTGTGTTCTGAAGTGTTCTTGAAATATGTATTGTTTGTTTTGCAGAAATGGCTCAGGGATCAATCAGCAGTGTATATGTCACATCTTCATCAGGTTCTGCATCAAATGGCACAAGATTTTCAGCCAGGTGAGATGAAATTATCAATTAGGTTTTTATATCTGTGATCATCAAAGAAACTTAATTTTGATTAAATATGGTGCGGGTGTGTGTTTAAGTTTATTCTTAGGCATCGCTTTTGCTTAAGTAGTGGTGGTTCTGACCCGTGTCATTAAAGAAATCTTTTCCTGTATAGTGGAAAAGAAATTTATTAGACTGGTGTTAATCTTGAAATTTTTGTTTAGTTTTGAGTCTGTGACAAGAAAATGGATACTTCCCTAAAGATAGAATACGGGCAAGATTTTCCCTTGGTCATTAGTGTCTAACTTAAGAATGGGTTTGGTCTTTGGGTTTTAAACAGCATCAGAAGCTGGTAGAGTGATAAACAGTAACTTCTATTTAACTTTTTGTGGACATCTGTCATTTCTGAACTTAACTATTATTTTTCTCATGCTATATAAGATACTTTCCCATATATAGTCACTACTTAATAGTTTCTTGCTGTTGCATTAACCAAAAAGGTGTCCTTCTGTGAGCTCTAGTAAATTGTAAAATGAGTCAAATATCATTGAAATTTTTAACATTGTTAACAAATACATGAATTGAGCAAGGTGATGAGCTGAACAAAGAGTATTCATTTTCTACCAGTTGTTTCTGTTGTGTCCAGAAACAGCCTTATCTGAAAAGCTAGTTAGATTTCTGTTGTGCATGTAACGCAACTAATCCAATCTGGGCAGCTTTAGAATTTCAGAATGCTTTGGGTTGGAAGGGGTATTCAAAGATCATCTAGTCCACCGCCCTGTTATGGGGGGTGCTCGAAGTCCCATACAACCTGACCTTGAACACTTCCAGGGATGGGACATCCACAGCTTCTCTGGGCAACCTGTTCCAGTGTCTCGCCACCCTCAGAGTAAAAAACTTGTGTATATCCAATACAAACCTGCCCTCTTTCTTTTTAAAACCGTTGCCCCTCGTGTGTCACTGCAGGCCCTGGTAGCACATCTTTCTCCGTATTTCTTACAAGCTCCCTTGAGCTTATACTTAAAGGCCGCAGTAAGGTCTCCTCGGAGCCTTCTCTTCTCCAGGCTGAAAAACCGTAACACTCTCAGCCTGTCTTCATAGGAGAGGTTTTCCATCCCTCTGATCATTTTTGTGGCCCTTCTTTGGACCTGCTCCAACAGGTCCTTGTATTTCCTGTGCTGAGGGTTCCAGAGCGGGGCGCAGTACTCCAGGTGGGGTTTCACAAAAGTGGAGTAGAGGGGCAGAATCACCTCCCTCCACCCGCTGGCCATGTTTCTTTTGATGCAGCCCAGGATGTGATTGGCTTTCTAGGCTGCAAGTGCACATTGCTGGCTCATGTCCAATTTTTTATCCACCAGTATTCCCCAATCCTTCTCCACAGGGCTGCTGTCCATCCGTTCATCCCCCATTTGGTACTGATACCAGGGACGGGCCTGACTCACGTGCAGAACCTTGCTCTTGGCCTTGTTGAACTTGGAGGTTTGCATGGCCCCACTCCTCAAGCCTGTCGAGGTCCCTTTGGATGGTCCCTTCCCTTGAGTGTATCAACTGCACCACTCAGCTTAGTGTCATCCACAAACCTGCTGAGGTTGCGTGCAGTCCCACTGTTTTTCATTACTGAAGATATTAAGTAGTATTGGTCCTAGTATGGAACCTTGAGGGACACCACTCATTACTGGTTTCCATTTGTACGTTGAGCTGTTGACTAACTCTTTGGTCATGGCCATCCAGCCAGTTTCTTACCCATCAAATAGTACCTCCGTCAAACTTGTATCTCTCCAATTTAGAGGTAAGAATGTTGGGAGGGAAGCACAGGTAGATTACTTTTGTAGCTCTTCCCATGTTCATTGATGCATTCGCTCCATCATAGAAGGCCACTAGATTAGTCAGGCACAATTTGCCCTCGGTGAAGGCATGTTGGCTGTCCCTAATCACCTCCGCGTCTTCCATATGCTTTAGCATAACTTGCAGCAGCATCTCTTCCTCCATCATTTTAGCAGGCACTTGAGGTGAGGCTGGAGAAGAGAGGGCAAGTTCTAGATAGGCTCTTTCCACAATAATGACTGGTCTATGTCAGAATCGCTGGCAGTTTCTGCCTTGTAAATTATTTGGGAAATTGCTATACAAGTGAAATTCTTAAGGAAGTCCTAATTTGCATTTAAAGACAAAAATTCTGTATTGATGGGATGAGGAAATACCGCTTTAGTCCTGTTCTCTGAAGACAGTCTTCTGGCAGCTTTTTCTCACCCATCTGCCTTCCATCAGAGTTGGAAGGAGGTCCTTCTAAAGATACAGTATATAGCTTAATGTAATTACATTTTTAAAGCAATTATTTTTTAAAAAAAACACACATCTTTTTGTAGATGATAGGCTTACTTGAATGCAAAGCAAAAAAAAAAAAAGGAAATAATTTGCAAGGGAAACAGTTAAGGTGAGGGATGTGCGGGACTAGCAATGACGAGGAGTGTGGTTTATGCTCCAGCCCATTCCTGCTGCCCAAAAAAGTGTGGGGAATTCTGCCTGTTTTGTGCTAGGGAACTGAAGCTTGAGTGAGAATACTGCCAAAAGATCTTTAGAGAAGCAGAACCTAAAATCTCCTGTTTCACTAAGGTTTCTTCTGTGATGAGCATGGTGCTCGTGAAAAAGAGCCCATGTAATTTTTAGACTTCGAAATTTGAATAGGCCATTATGAGCCAGAGGCCAGTAGAAAATCAGAGACTGACTGTGGCTCATTATTTTGGTGAGAAGCACAAGAGCTCCCTATCACTTCTGTTTCTTAGGAGGCTGGAAAAGGGGAGTGACAAATTACGTTTAATTACAGTACATATATAACTATTCATGGCAATAGGAAACTACAAGATGTGTAGCTTTTCTGCTACCAAAAATTGCTGCCAAAGCAAATAAAGGCTGTAAACTTATTTAGCAAGCTCTCTAAAGAAAGTCTGCAGAAGACTGAAGATGCTGCTACCAATGCCTTTGTCCCAATTTCTTTGTTGTACTAGGATACTCGGGTTATGAAATTCAGTTCCATTTTTATCAAAAAGAGGGGAGACAGGTTTTTGGGTTTGGACTTTCAAAGTTCACAGGAACAAAAGAATAATCTCCATTTATTTTTCTTCTTTTTTGAAACTGCTTCTACAGATAATTACGGAGAACCTGTTAAAAAGTCATCTGATTACAGCTAGACTGGTATCTTAGTATCTTCCTTTTGAATAGGTGTGCGGGACAGCAGAAACTCTTCAAAGTGTCTTACTGGATATGTTTCTTTTGTGAGCTTCTAGGGTGTGTCTCTGCAGTTTCATTCTGTGTGATGATAGACCATTGAATTAGCTCCATACAACAACAGTCTGCATAATTGATGGAGTGCATTAGCTGGATTAAAGAACCACCAGCAAGCATATTTTTGAAAGCAATTTTTTTGATTATTAATGTCTTTCAAGTTGGAGATACTATTTCTGTGATTTTTAGGAAAACATTTTCTCAAGAATTTGTGACTGAGTTTAATAGTTTATCAAACTATTGAGAAAGTAAACAATAAAAAAGATCGGCAAATTAGCAAGTAATAATGGAGGCAGGAATGTTCTGGCTCTATTAAAATAAAATACTTTTGGATACAGTTAATTCATGTAGAAACCAGACATTTCAGACCATATCTACAATGTGTGTGTTTATTTTGGTGGGAGAAACACCAACATTCAAGTAAGAAAGTGGATACTCTTTAAATGTACTTGCTGATCCAGGAGGTGGATTTTCAGTGTAGGGATGTTCTTACAGAGAGAAAAATACAAGATGCCAGAGATGTTGTTTCGTTTCTGTTTGGTTTGGGGTTTTTTTCTTGTTTTTTTTTTTTCTTTTTTTTTTNTTTTTTTTTTTTTTTTTTAATTAGAAAAGAAAAGTATAATGAGAAGAAAAAAAATTCAAGTTAAAAATACAGCACATGTAGCAATGATAGTTTGCCATGTAATAACAAGGAATTAAGGAGAAGCTATTAATTCCTCAATTTTCCAAGTCTTTGAATCCGGATTAATACTTCTGAAAGACGTGATTCAGTCGTGATGCAAGTGTCCAGTGCTACATGAAAATATTAAAGGGCTTAGATAGGTGTGTAGCCTTAACATTAAATGTACTTTAGAAGAAACCTGGAAAGCATACTTCTAAGGCACCTGTGAAAGAATTCAATCTTTATACTAAACCTAAAGCAAGAACCATTTCAAAGTTACTTCAACTGTTTCTGCTTTTGAGAAACAACTTGGACATATATTAAAGACAGTTTATAAAACAGCAGTGGTAGATTCATTAAAGGAATGGAAGATATACGATTATATTTAAGAGCACAGTAAACTGGGAAATACCATTAAGGAATGCCAACTGGTCTCTTTTTTTTTTTTTTTTTTTTTTTTTTTTTTTTTTTTTGTTTCAGTGACTTTTCCAATGGTGGAGATGGGATGTTGGCTACAAGTTCCAATGGATCTCAGTACAGTGGCTCCAGAGTTGAAACACCAGTTTCTTATGTTGGGGATGATGATGACGACGACGATGATTTTAATGAAAATGATGATGACGACTGATGCCCTTTGCTTGTAGACTATTTTTTGTTAAAATTCAGCAAGCTTCAGGAATAAATTGTTCTAGGGAGAAGTGTCTCAAATTACTTTGCCCCATCCCTCAAGGAGAATATTGGTAAGCAGTTCTGAGTTTAGAAATTGCACCTCTGATAAGCAAACAAGGATTGTTTTATGTAGGATATTTTTAAATGTGGTGTGGATGTGTGTTTTTGATACCAGTGTGTTAATGCAGAGCCTTTATTTACTCTTGTTTTAGGGGTTTTTGGTTTGTTGGTTGTTTTTTGTTTGGTTGGTTTTTTTTTTTTTTTTACTTGAAGGAAAATGGATTTTGCCCCAAATGTTCTTGCGAAGTTTGCTAAAGAAAATGTAGACACATCATTGAGAAATAAAATGCTATCCTTCTGTGGAAAATGAATACACTGAATGGCAATTTATTTGGAGTGTATTTTGATTATGCCACTTTTTGAGGGATAGTGAGCAAATGTAGTAGTGTTTTTTTGTTAATCACGCAGTGTCCAAAGAACCAAACAAGAAAGATACGTCCTACTTTTTTACATGTTAAATTCCAGAAATGTTGTTGTGAACTTATTTTCCCTTAAATTATATCTAACATTATGATTCCATCAAGTTTATATACTTTTCACTGTATGTTGGGACATATGAATTACAAAGTTTTTGGCAAATGTTTACTGCCAGTTGGTGCAGCTATATAAAATGTCTTGAAGGTTTGGAATGATTTATTGCTTATGGTAAAATTTGCCTGATTTCTTACAGGCAGACTTTGGAAACTTTTTATTATATAGTTGTTTACATACTTATAAGTCTATCATATAAAGACATGTACTGAAACAAATGTTTGTATTTGTTTCATAAGCATCTTCCTGTAATCTATTATAAAGTTGAAATTAAATATAGAGAATGTTTTAAGTTTTTTAACTCAAAATTTGTCAATCATTTTTAATAGTTCATTTTTATAAAAGGAATTTCAGGGCAGGTGGTAGTCTTTTTAAATTTATTCACAAACAATTAACTGCACAAATACTGTCAGCTGCCTATTCTAAGACAGTAGTCTTTTTATTGAAACACAAATAAACTTTTCTGTAATATTTTATGGAATATAAAGAGACTATAATTGTTTGACTTGTTTAACCTTGGCACTGTTAGTTTTTATTAATAAAACGCGCATGGGCATTTTTAACAAGCTCTGTGGTTTTTCTAATTTTAGGGTTATTTTAGAACATTTCATTTCCCCTCGTCACAAGACATAGTATTAACTGTCTCAGGATACTGCATTTACACTACAGAGGGCCCAGATTTTTTGCTTTGATTTAGTAAGTTGTCCTTATAGCTTTTGGTAACTTACAATGCAAAAAGCAGTATCTTACCCTGTAGACTCTCTTCTTTCATGTCTCCTTATTTCAGTCATGTTGCTCCCCAGCGTGTCAGGACAATCTTAGTACTCCAATCCAGTTTTTCTGTTTAAAATCCCACACTTACTGTCCTAACTTTTCCTCTCATACTCCTCAGTCCTGGCCTTCCGTCATATATTCCCATGTCCTCAAAACAGGTCTTCATCTACTTCCCATATTCTTCCACCTTAAGCCTTTTTGTTAGATCACCTCCTCTGCTCTCACCGGAAAGCGCAGGTTACTGAACTGCCTCAGACACTCTGCAGGCTGTGATCAGAGTCAGGATTTGTTGCTTCCGCAAACTCCAGGGAGTCACTGCAAAGACAACTTACAGTCTTAATTACTGCTCTGTTGGTGGTAATGGCTCCTGCATGCACTTAAACCCTGTGGTAAATACGAAATGTTATGTTTGTTGGGTTTTTTTTCTCTGAGGGATTATGCCTTGGCAAATCTTCTGTGGTAAGGGGATGTGGGTGCTTACTACAGAACAGTTGATATGCAGTGAACGTTTTCTAGTTGTATCAAACCTTGTTATAATATGAATGAACCAAGCAAATTACTTAATTTTATGGGCCTGGGAAAACCAGTTTAGGGGGGTGTGAATTGAATGCTTTGCTTCCCACTGAAGATGTCATACTTTGCAGTGTTAATGCTAGAAGCAAGGTTCTTGTCGCAGTTGAGTCAGCTGATTGAAATTACCTTTGCTGTTGAATGGCAGTTTTATCTGTGGAGTCCAACAATAGTTATCAAGGAAGTTTTGACAGTCCAAGGGGATTATTCCAGTTTTCCCTTACGTTCTAGATCTCCAGTGTATAACCCAAGATTTATCTGAAAAGAGTGAGTACAGGGACATTCAGTAAGGAAGGCTGAAAGCATCTGATAGTTTCCTTTTGTTTCTTAACCAGCGGAATAGACCTCAGATGAGACAAGGTCAAGGTGGGAGCGAAAGCGTGGCAAAATACACATTTCAAAAGATCTTACTTTGCTTGCTTTTGGTTGCTGATGAATCTCTGAAATGGAATTTGAGAGTTTAAACAAGCAGCATTGGAGTGGTTTTGGGGAAAGAATCTATCTTATGTTTATGGTTAGACTTGATGATCTTAAAGGTCTTTCCCAACCTAAATGATTCTGATTCTGTGTAACCTTTGTTTCAAGAGAGCTTTCTAGTAAAGGCAACAATCAATAACAAGAGAAGGTCTATTGACTTTTTAATTACTTTCTAGATTTCAGGCAGTTAGCTAGTCATGTAGTGTTTAGCAGGAGGGCGGGAGTGGGGAAGGGAAAAGAGATCAATGGGCAGGTAGGAGGTGGAAATGAGGAAAGGAGACTTAAGAAGTAGGAGGAGGAGGAAAAAAAAAAACTTAGGGTCTCTACAGAGAAGGAGGTGTAAGTTGGAAAGAAGTAATGAGAAAACAAGAGCAGGCTAGTCAAAGACTAAGAAAAGACTAGTAGTAGAAACGTCATTAAAAAAAAAAAAGGCAAAGAAATGCATAGAACATATGTAATAATGTCAGGCATGATGAAAAGAACTGCCAAGTGGGAGATAACTTCAAGCTATATGGTTCTGATCTCCAAAAAGGGTAGCACCACATGTACATATGGAAAAGGAAGATCAAAAGCAGGAACAGAATGTAAGAGGAAATCACAGACAGGAAATTGTTGAGGAAATCTGTGGAATTAAGGGATTGGAGCATCTCCCTTATGAGGAAAAGCTGAGAGAGCTGGGACTCTCTAGCCTGGAGAAGAGAAGGCTGAGGGGAGACCTTATTCATGTTTACAAGTATCTCAAGGGTGGGTTGAAGGAGGATGGAGCCAGGCTCTTTTGAATGGTTCCCAGTAACAGGATGAGGGGTAACGGGCACAAGCTGGAACATAGGAAGTTCCGATCAAATATGAGGAAAAACTTCTTTACGGTGAGGGTGGCAGAGCACTGGAACAGGCTGCCCAGGGAGGTTGTGGGGTCCCCTTCTCTGGAGACTTTCAAGACCCGCCTGGATGCAGTCCTGAGTAATGTGCTCTAGGCAATCCTGCTTTAGCAGGGGAGTTGGACTAGATGATCTCTAGAGGTCCCTTCCAACTCCAAAATTCTGTGATTCCGTGAGAAGCTGGAATTCAGTTTAAGAAAGATTAAATGACTGTAAAAGTAATTGGAGTGGTAATAAGGGCTCAGTTTGGGGAAAAACATGACAGGGAAGGGATGTACCATTACTCCTTTAACTTCCTCCTGAAGAAGAGGAAAAGTTGTGAAGTGTGTATTTGTATCTCTGAAATGGTCCTGCAGATAAATCCTGTGAAGAGTGCGCATCTTTTGCTGTTTTTCTAAAGTTATACTGAGCTTTGAAAGACTGTCTCTCTATTTTGACATGTATAACAAGTTAAGAAGGATTTCTTGAATTGTTTGTTTCAAAAGTAGACTGTTTTGCTTTTCCTGTAAGAATTTGCTTGTCTTAACAAAAGAAAAGCAATCATCACTTTGGAAACTTTTTTTTTTTTCAATCTTCCTTCAATGGAAGGCAGCTATTGCAGAGAATAAAAATAAATAATAGGGTACCAGCCCTTGAAGATGACCACTTATGAAATTGTTCATGGAAGGAGGTAACCATCACAAGATAAATCCCTTCATTTCTTTTATCAGTGAATACACGGGTTGTGAAATTTTCACATTAATGGGAAATCTGAAAATTGGATGCTGCGTTATTATAAAAAGGGTGAAAGGAAGAAAAAAAGCATTGATTAATACTACTGGAATGATCGTCAGTAGAAAGGAGAGTATGTACACCGTTTTTCCCAGATAGTTTATCGTTTTCTGTAGGGATTTCCTTTCTCTTGTCTGCTTAGGAGAAAAATAGTAGGCTGTGTATCTCGACTACTACATTGAGTTAACAACTTTCAGCCCCTCTCAGGATCTGTCTGCTTACAGAAAGATGCAAATATTACTACACATGCTTTATTGTTAAAGCCTTGCTTTACCTTAATTGCCATTCATTTATTAGGAAAAGCAAAGACAAGCCAGCACAATGAGAACAGAAACTCTTAATATCATTGTTTTCTAAATCTGAGACCTAAGATTTTTCCAAGGTTTTTCTTGGTCTCTGATTCCTCCTCGAGCTTCTGTGGATTCTGGAGGGTTACCAAGATGCTCAGGGGGCTGGAGCAGTTGCTGTATGAGGAGAGGCTGAGGGAGAGGGGCTTGTTCAGCCTGAAGAAGAGGTGGCCTCAAGAGACCTAGTGGCAGCCTTCCGGTACTGCAAGAAGGTTGTTGCAAAGGTGCAGTCAGTCCACAGTGGGGCATGGTGGGAAGATGAGAGACAACACACACAAGCTGAAAACAAGAGTGTTTCCAGCTTGGGCTGAGGAAGAACTTGGGATGGTCAAGCTGTGGAACAGGTTGCCCAGAGAGGTTGTGCTGACTCCATCCTTAGGGTTTTCAAGACCAGACAGGATAAAAGCCCTGAGCAATATAGCATCTGACCTCACGGCGGAGCATGCTTTGAGCAGGGATTGGACTAGAGAAAACCTGAGGTGCCTTCCCACCTGAAGTACCATATGGATCCCATGAGAGAGAGGAAAAGAAAACATGTTAGAAAATACCACATAGCAGTATCATGAAAAGACTAACAAGTGGTCCACCTGGCTTACCTGTGTACCAAAGGCTCAGCAGAAAAAGGATGGAAGCTCAGCTCATCTTCAGAAGCTGTTAAAAGTTACCAAATTCCTATGATGGAAAAAGTAGTTAGATGAGCGGGTAGAAGTGAAGACTGTCTTTAGGATGAGATTTCTAAGAAGCAGAAATATAGCTGATGCTGAGAGCACAATGAAGAAGGGCAACAACTGACACGCACAGGTTTTCCTACTTCCAACATTTGGTTACACTGGTAATTCTCATCTGGCATGATGATGGTTGTCACCTAGCTGCATCTGCCTCTCACTCAGTTGGAGAGCTGCTGACCCCAGAGACATTCAAAGTACGTCAACACTAACAAGTGAAACATTAACCAGAGAAAACATGATTATTGATTCACAGCTTTACTGTGGTGAAGGCAGAATGTCATGATGTGTCAGAGAATAAAGAGAGACTGATGTTAATTGGAAATCAGCCATGTAATATCTTTACAAGTGCTTTTCTTCTTTCTGCTATGACCTCTTGTTTGTTAAGTTTTTGGATGCTTTGAACAGGTTGAAATCCAAATTTACGCTCAAAGACTTGATCTTCTTTTAACATGCTACTGTGTACACATCATGGTACGTCGCTGTAAGTACTGGAATGATACCAGTCCTAACCTTTCAGGAGGGCTGGTCAGAGCAGAATGGAAGGTTTCTGCATTGTAGCATGTTAAGATGGTGAAGTTGTAGCCTTTGGGCAAGGTTCACGTTCTTTTATCATGTAAACTTGAGAAAATTCGTTAAAAACAAAGCGGAACATTAAGCACATACGTGAAGCTTAACTCTCTTAAAACAGGCAGCCCAGGTAATTTATGCTAGGTAGAGTAGATAGCTACATTTCTGATGCTGATTTTTAATGAAACTTGAAATAAGGAGTAAGTTCTTACAGACGAAAATAATGCTAGAGTGCTAGTTTTTCAAAGTGATGTGAGGAAGTGCCATCCAAGTGTGGTCTAGAGAGCCTGAGATCAGCCCTGAACCTCCTGTTAGAAAAACTGTTGAAAGAAACAGTTAAAAGAAAATTAAGAGCCTGGAAGGTTAATTATTGATGACAAAGTAGAGTAGGTCTTATCAGATGAATATGGGAGGAGATTGCAACTTGTTAGCTGATTAAGGAAACGACAGATATGTTTCAGCATCTTTAAGCCTTTTCTTTTTCATTGCATTCTGATTTTAAATACGTATTTTACAATATCAACAGATTGTATGGTAAACGGTTATAAACGGTTTACTGCTGAATCACAAATAGTTTCCGTGGCATTATCACTGACTGAATAATAGCTGCATCAAGTAAGATTGTACTTCTATTTAACCTCTTCTTCAATAACACAGAAGAAAATGAAAAGGTATTTCGAAGTGATACTGGTTAGAAAAGTAAACAATGAAAAGGACATATTAATGTGGATTGCTTAGCAAGCATAGCATGTCCAAAAAATGTTATGGTTAAACTACAAGACTGTGGAACAAAGATTTGTGCCATGGCAGGTGGGTTGGAACTAGGTGATCTTTAAGGTCCCCCCCAACTCTAACCATTCTATTCAATGGTAATTCAAGCTACACTAATAGGAGGTAAGACTAGACACCAAAAATGTAGGCTCCTAAAAATGATCTAGGTGTCAAGGTGGACAAGAACTGCACATGTGTCTCCTACACTGTGTTCTGAGGAACTAGCTAATCTGATTTTGGATGTATAGGTAAAACTAATAGTGTATTGGAAAGTGATGTTACATCCAAATGTATACAGTGAGACCAACAGTGAGCAGCTACGTGCTTGTTAGCATCGTCATTTAAAAAGAGTATTGGAAAAATTGGGAAAGACTCAGAAAAAAAGCCCTTCCCCCAGTTATTTGATACCTAAGGTCAAGATCATTTAGAAACAGATTTAAGGAAAAAAAAGGAGAAATTACAGGTCACGCAAAAAGATACCATTTTAACAGGCTTATCAATATCAGAGCGAAAGGTGACGCTAGATTTAAGGACTGGAACTTGGAATCAGGGTAATTAAAATTAGTTATCTAGTTAATAAAGATGGTAATAAACCCTTGGAACATATTTTGATTGGAATGATAGAATTCCCACATTGGTAATAGTAGGACTACACATAAATACATGCATTAATGAAGAAGGGCGTTATCCCAAGTGTCTCTCCAGAATTCCCTTCTTTCTCATTTTAGGCCAAGTGAGAGAGAAGTAGTGGAATCCTAAAAAGGGAATTTTCAGCCCAGTTTCTGCTCTATTGTTGTGTCTATTGTTACCACTCTGGCATCATGAAAAAGAAATTGAAAGAGAAGTGAACAATCTTTGTACCCAGCGAGGGAGAGTTTTTCAAGTTAAATTGAGGGAAAGAAAAGGACACCTGTTATTTCATGTATATTTTTATTTTATGTTAAACAAAATAGTCTTGTTTGAGCTTGAACTTTTGTATCTGAAAGAAATGAAGCTTGTGAAGGTAGTATATGTGCGAAGCATGAAATATTTTCTGTAAGCCTTACTGATGCAGCTGTTATTCTACATACAATTACTGAAAATAGCACATGGTTAGACGGTTTTATTTCCTGCAGAATCAATCTCTGCCTGACTTTTATTACAGGTAAGAGATTAAAACCAGTTATATGAAATGATGAGAGGAATTCCCAAGTGCAATAGCAATGACATCATGTGAGACCATTAAGCAAAGATTTAATTATTAATCTATAGTACTTAGCAATTCTGAAAGGCAGAGGGCGAGCGTTTTGAACTTGTTACAGTCTCATAGTCAAAGCACAAAAAGCCCTTTAAGCATCAAGGAGCTTGTATTCAGTGTTTTTCTGCACTCTCTTAATTTTTCTTCATCATTTTTGATAATAGGCGTTAGGACTTCATACTTAAAATTATTGGCTTTACTAGTTGTATAAATATTCCTAAGAACAGATGGAGGTGTAGGGAGGAAGATACATCTCAAAGCAACTGCCGTGTTTCTGTTCTCTCTGACTCGCAATGGGAGTGCTTAAAAGACTGATAAATGAGGCCAGTTTTAAACTTGAAAACAAAACTGCTGAATTAATTCCTTAACAACGCACTTTATGCTGATGGGTAGTTCTTGCATATTACTAATTAATAGAATTATTGCTATTTATATGAAACTGATAGTCTATAACACTTGTACACTAAATATTAAACTATGACTATACAATAACATGGAGCTGCTGGTGTAGGGCTGGCACCGATGGCCGAGGTCCTCGTTAGTTTCCAAGGTGAAGGCGATCAGGCTGGAGAGCTCTTCCACCAGAGGAAGTGTCTGTCTTCATTTCTCCCCTGTCATCGTTGGTGTTTGTGCGTCTTGCCCCCCCAACCTAAAAGGGGATTCAGCTCCTCCTTAACTTGGTTTTGCTTTTGCCAGTCACCCCTCTTGTGCCTTGGAGCAGGATGCCCTGCCCATTTTCCTTCCCCTGTGCTTATTTTGGTCTTCATCTTGTCACTTCCGTCGCTTGGATGTCTCCAAAGTGCAGCTCTGCAAGCCTGTCTTTGGTGCTTTGATGGTTGCGTTGCTCACTACGTGAAATGCTTGTACGTGGTGTTGGGCTGTGCCATCGCAGTATTACAAAATACTCACATGCTGGTCATTCTGCTATTTAAGTGTGCTTATTTTTGGGTGGTGAAACACTGGCACAGGTTACCCAGAGAGGTGGTGGAGGCCCCATCCTTGGAGACCAGGTTGGATGGGGCTCTGAGCAACCTGATCTAGTTGAAGATTCCCTGCTTACTGCAGGGGGGTTGGACTAGATGACCTTTAAAGGTCTCTTCCGACCCAACACATTCTATGATTTTGGGGTCCAGGCAAGCTAATATGAACTATACCCAGATTAATACATTTAGAGTTTTCACAGAGCTTTCCTACTTCACCTACACTAGCCACAAACCTTGTTCTGTATTATTATTTGTAATTCCAGAAAAGGAAGAGAATAATCTCGGATGGCTAAAAGTTCGAGAGAAATCTAAATTCAGGGTGACAGTTTTTGTACTTAAAGAACCTGCGTACCTTTTTTTTGACCTCAGGATGCATCATCCTTTGGTCGACGGGGGGGACACTTCGGTCTTTCCTTTCAATGTATTTAGTCAGTCCAGGCTGTCCTTCTGAAGCTGTGGCTCTGCAGGTACCCAGCCCGGGGGAAATTTCAGCATCTCCCCGTGTTGTGCTGTAAATGCACCATGTAAAATGTGAGCTTGTAATACTGCATTGCCTGATTCAGACATGCAAATTCTAGACGCTAAATCAAATACAGTCAAGCAGAGAATCTGCTTATGTTAGAGACACCAAGGGAAGAGTTCTTGGTTTTCTTGGTAATATTTACATGTTCTGTTTATAGGCAACCTTGAATTACTTCTGAGCATAAATGAGTGTTTTGTTATCAAAAATATTTTATTACTTTATTGTGTTCCGTATTATTTTGGAAAGATGCCCAGGAGGAGACCTGTGTTCCAACAAGGATATAAAATTGATTTTCATTCAGTGTCTTAGAAGAGAGGCAAATCCTGCTGTAAAATTGAAAGAGGAAAGGCCAGGGCAAGGAAAAAATATTACATGAGAATGCAGTTTCTTACGGTTTCTGAAATGCAGAATGCCCGATTTTTCTAACAAGGGCTCAAATACCATTTGTGGTTTTGAAGGGGAAATACTGCCCTCCAACTGGATTCTTTCTGCAAACTGTCTGTCTGAATGCCACTGTAGTAAGTGAGATTTACCTGTTTGTTTACATCTTCCCGCTTCCTAAAATGTCCAGGCAGTGAAGGTGTAAAATGATTTCTTCTCTTGAATATCTTTTTTCCGTGCCACGTTTATTCTCTGGCTGAAGTATCCTGGACTTCATCTAACATAAACATACAGACAGAGCAGTCCTGTGTATTTGTATCACGTGTGGTAGAGTTAAACTTACCAAATTTCAGATTCACTTAATGGTTTAGTGGTACTTCAGCATCTTCCACGTTATTCCAAGTAACCCAAAACTCATCATTGCAATACAGGGTTATTCTACTGGAGAAAACAAAACCAAACCAACCAAACAAACAAAAAAAAGCCCTGAAAAACTCAAATAGTTAAATGAACACAGTTCTCCTGGATGTGACTGGATGTTACAGTCTTACCAGTCATTTTTATTAAGTTATACGCATACAGAAGTTGTAAGTGGTACAATAAAATCTCTAAGGTAGAGGACAGATTTCAGATTCACTTCTTTTGCAGCCGTTGATCTGTCAACTAAAAAAAATCTAATTTAGCTGACTAGTACAAAAAAACCCAATATGCTGGGATGCAGATAATTTTAATATACTTTTATAATTTATACATCCTATACAAGAGAGGTTGAGAACTGTATTACTTGCTAGTATTTCAAAGTACTGGTTTCTTTTTCTAGCTAGCTAATTATTTCTCAATAGCGAAGATTTAATATCATACATCAATTATTTATTACGGTTTAGAAAGTGACTTAGAATGATGTTTTGATCCTATACTTATTTTCTTTGAAGGCACAGCTGTGCCATTTAGAGGAAATTCATTTTGTACAAATACTTGCACGAAGGCAGCAGCGTACCATAGCCTTGGAATAGTAAGCTATGTACATCGAGATAACCCCTATCTCCTTCACACACTGAGTGTGGTATCTTGATTTTTAGCTATCTGGGTCACCTTTCAGTAGAAAATGTCTCTTTGACCTGTAATTTGCATAAATTTATATGAAAATCATAGTGAGAAAATAAATACAGATGAATGTGATAATAGGTAAGTCACTCTTCACACATGTATTTCAGAAGTGTCTCTGTTGCTGCTCAGTCTTCTATTTTCAATTTAAATTCCACTTTTCCTTCATACGGATCATGAACGTTATCAAAGGTAATTCCAGCTCCAATGATTTTGCACACTATTTTAAGTTCGACATTCCTCGTGATGTTGAGAAATTTCACAGCTACCAAAGGATTGCTGTAGCTGGGCTAGGAGGAAAGAAAAAAAAAGTATTTTAATTTTAGACTGCCAATTTAAAAATAAAGTCGTAAAATTAGCCCTCTCTCCGATTCTTGGGAGGTTGGAGAGATGCTCCATCCAAAGATAAAGAAGAAAAATGATACCGAAGTACATGAGGACCCACCTGTGCCTTTTTTCCGTAGTAGGGGAAGTAGTGCAGGTTGAAGGTACCATTCAGGGGGTAGTAGTCCACCTCCAGCAGGCGAGACTCATCACCCTGTTTGCAAAGCAAGAAAGCAGCTCTGTTGGCTGGGCAATTGTAAGCCAGCCCCGGGCAAGTGTTTTACAGCTGCTAAAAGCTGCACAGAGTGGATTACAACTCCCAGGTTCAGCAGTCTGTTTAGCGCCGGTCTTATTTTTATTTTTAAAACGAAAGTGGAAACGTCCTGCTGTTAACTATTGCCAAGAAAAAGGAGGCAAGTGTTCTTTTACAGCAGTTGTGAATTGAGTGAACGGGGACCTACTGAAAAGAGCCTGAAGGGGCTGCTCTGAGGCGTGAACTTCGCTAGTGGGAGCTGAAAGCAAACAGCAAATGTTCTTTGCAGCACGGAAAAACGAATTTTCAGACGATTTAAAATAAAGCAGACATTTTTTTGGGTTGTTCTTAGGCTGTCTGCTGGTGCAAGAAATTGCACAGAACTGAGAATATTCCCAGTATTTTAACCAGAATGATCAAGAAGAGCGTGGCCAGCAGGTTGAGGGAGGTCATCCTCCCCCTCTGCTCTGCCTTGGTGAGGCCACATCTGGAGTGCTGTGTCCAGTTCTGGGTTCCCTGGCTCAAGAAGGACAGGGAACTGCTGGAGAGGGTGCAGCATAGGGCTACCAAGATGATCAGGGGACCGGAACATCTCTCTTACGAAGAAAGGCTGAGGAATTTGGGTCTTTTCAGTCTGGAAAAGAGACGACTGAGGGGGGATCTTATCAACGCTTATAAATACTCAAAGGGTGAGTACCCAGTGCCACTTTTCAGTGGTGCCCAGTGACAGGACAAGAGGTAATGGGCACAAACTTCAACATAGGAAGTTCCACCTAAACGTGAGGAGGAACTTCTTTCCTTTGAGGGTGGCAGAGCACTGGAACAGGCTGCCCAGGGAGGTGGGGAAGCCTCCGTCTCTGGAGACATTCAAAACCCACCTGGATGCGTTCCTGTGCAACCTGCTCTAGGTGACCCTGCTCTGGCAGGGGCTTGGACTAGATGATCTCCAGAGGTCCCTTCCAACCCCGACCATTCTGTGATTTCCAAACCTGCAGGGTAATCTTTCTGCTTGCAATTGCACTTCACTTGCTATCAGAGCTGAAGTGCCTGAAATTTTTTAGGCTTGGACCTCACACACTTACCACGTATGTGCAGTCCACTCTTGGCGCGGTGCCATTGCCAGGGAAAAATTTGATAATCTGAAATCGAAAACACACATTCACTCATCTTGGAAATTGTTTCGAGGTAAAACCAAGCAAACAATTAGCCGAGCTTCGGATGCTGCTTAATGTGCTTCTGCCTAAGGCAAACGGATCACCTCATTGGATGTACCTGGGTGAAAAAAAAAAAATGTTGTGGCTGGATGTTTAGGAATCAGGACTCCGAGCTGCTCGGATGGGCACTGCAAGGGCGCTTTCCTGGCTCTACCTCCTGGCAAGTCCAGCTCATTTGCCTCCATCTACTGCTTGCTCTCAGCCGAGGGTCTCTTTAAGCAGCTAGTTGCGTGAAAATAAAGGAAAAGCTGAATCCCTGTGCTTTTCGTCATACGCCTTGTTAGAATACTTTGGCTTTGGCAGAAGCTCTTGGTCCCATTTGATCCTACAAAATAGCGGGGTGGCGTCCTGTAGCAGCCAAGGTGAAAGGAGGTGAAGCCCCCCCAGGCACCATCCCCACGCCTTTCCCCTGTTGGGGCTGGCGTGCAGCCTTGCTGAAGGAGCCAAAGGCTTTTCGGGGCGGAAAGCCCGCATTTCACCTGCCAAAATCAGGGGCACAGCTCTCCTCTCACAGCTGGACCTTGCATCGATTCTTAAAAACATACATTGCCCAAGTCTAGGGTGCAAGCCCAACCAAAAGTGAAGTGATTTTGTCAATCACGAGCTGGTGGAGAATACAAACTCTTCACTTTGTACTGAAATGGAACTAGAAGGCTTGGAATCTTACCTGAAAACAAAAATAAAATGCTTATGCCTTTGTCTATGTCCTGAAAATTAAATGAGGCATGGAAGATACCCTTTTCCTCTCCCCAAAATAATGCATTGGTGGTTTTCACCGAAAAAAAAATATCCACCAGGTTTGAATTTTGTTTTTATAGGTTCCGCTAAAGATTTTCTTTGCAGCCTGGAGAAATAAGGTGTGCAAGTCGCACCTCTCTGAAATCACTGCAGCTGCTGTCACATCTTAACGCCTTGGCTGAAGGCAGTATTGCAGAATGGAGCTGTTTTACGTACGACTTTGTTGGGTGAGAGCTCTATGAGATGCTAACAAAACTGAACGAAACCCAGAGCTTTAGAGAGTTGGTTTAGAGAGCGCTTCACCCTACATTATTTTCCTAGGGGTGGTGACCCGGTCTCACTATTTCTTTAGTAACTCTGGAGATGTCTTGGGAAAAGCACATGGATTTGTCTTCCCAGTACAATGCAGAGATTAGAGCCCGTGGCAGCAGACGATGTAGCAGCTCCCCAGCGGGGACTTGAGCTGTCAGGGTTTTTTTTGGTGAATTCTTTCCTGCTCAGGACCTTGAGCTTGTACTTACCCTGTTCATTTTTATGATAAAACAGGGTTGTCCTTCTGGAAATCCAAACGTAGGATCTGTGATGCCAGAGCAGTTCTGAAGCATATCTGAGGTAAATTTGCAGGAGAGTTTTGTTTTATTCGGGCCGTCAAAGGTGTCCTGGATGAAGTATGTGTCACTGGTGCAGTTGATGTTCAGGCGCTGAGCAGCTGGTGTATATGCTAGGTGTGTGAAGGAAGAAAGGAAGATTCCCCTCTGAAGTTTTTCATATATATAAGTTATACATCCCAATATCAGGCTGGAGGTTGTATCATGGGAGACTGTACTTCAAGTGAAGTTGGGGTTAGGTGGAATGAGGAAATTTTAAATTCTTTGGGATTTTTTTGTAGGGGGTTTTGTTTTGGAATACGGAGGCAAAGCAAGAAAAGAGATCAAATTGAGTTAAGGCGGGCAATTTGTGTCGATAGCTCCATATAAAGTCAATTTCAAATACATTTTTTCTCAATATGTGTATGAGAAACACAGAAATGTGATATTAAGGCTCAAAAGGAATATAAACGTATTAAGATATAAACAGGCAAATAGAGCACCTAACTTACTATGACTGTACTCTCTGATGACACTATGCGACAGCTTCATAAGACTTATTACGGCACTTTGGTATTTGTAGTCGTGGACAGTGTGAGATTAATTTAGATGAGACTAGTTTTGAAGATCTTTTTTCCTCCTCCTCCCTTCAAACTTCCTATTGGTCTATTTTATTAAGGCTATTTAGGATTAAACAAAGTAAAAGCTCTGAAGCAGGGCTCTGCTTTAATAGGCATGTTTACGTATGTTTGATTTATAGATTCATGAGGGGCTTTGCTCGTCCCTTTCAGAAGGTGCATTTTCCACTCAAAATCTGGGATTTCAAAAGGACAAATAGAAAATGGCAACACTGACTTAAGGTCCTCAGACCTAATATCGGAGATGCGTCAGCACATTTCTCAAATACTATATAGGAAACCTCATTTTTACCTGTCAGAAAAGTCCGAAGAGTTGTCACTAAACCTTCCCAGGTTTTGTTGTCGGACACGTTGTAATAAATTTGTAGTCCTCTATCCCCATAAACGTCGGGTCGTAACGTTACACCTTCATGGTGGAAGAAAAGGGAAGGCAAAGCAGAGGAGAGGTGCCAGGCACAGATTTGGTTATTTAAATTGACAATAGCAATTATGCTTCATCGAGACTCGTTATTGTATGCGTACGAGATGCCCAGGCTTTGCTGGGGAGGACTTAACCACGTGCGGAAACCTTCTCAGCTGTGAGTTGTTCAACTGAAATGCTAAAGCTTTCGCTGCTGCTAAACTCCCTTCTTTTCACGTATATCCGTGCTGTTACCAGAACAGCTGCAAAATCATTCCAGCAATTGCACTGGATTTCCCCAGGACTTGTTAAAAGTAACAGTTACAATAGCCATGTCAGGTTAAAGAAACAAATCGTACTGCAGTGTGAGAAATAGCTTTTGAAAAAGCCACGCTTGGTATTTTACGGGCATTATATTGCCAGCAAACACCAAACTTTCTGAACATTGGGAAAGGAAACTTCAAAATTCAGCAACAGGCAGAGAGAATAATTTTTAGGGCTACAGCTTTGAAAAAGTCACTTTTTCCTTCCCATTGTAAAAACAAGCCATTACGGGGGTGGAGTTCTAGCAGTACGCACTGATGATTTCTCACTGATACCGTCTTGTCCCTAAATCTCACTTCATGTCCCACAAATCTTTATTCCTAATCCCATGGGTCTTTGTCTTATTTTTACTTGCTTGGCCACTGGCACATCCCATCCCAGCAGGGAGGGATTCCTGCTGTCCCAGGGATTTTCCACGCTGCTGGCAAGCGTAGAAATACCCACCCCAGGCTGCTCGCCCCAGCGCCCCTCTGTCCTGCCGGGTGCCCCAAAACCCGCCGGGCTGCTTTGGGGGGGCTGCAGCAGGAACCAGGGTTTCCCCAGGGGCTGACCCATGCCCACGGGGAGAAAAGGTATATATTTGTATATATTTTTATGGTTTTTTAATATCTATATATACAAAGATATAAATATATAAAAATGAATAAATGGAATAAATGTGCCATTTTTTTTTTTTTTTTAAAGCCTTGAAGTGTTTTCAGGCGGAGGTTAAGCTTTGCAGAGCTCATCTGGGGACGTCTTATTGAGCTGATTTATTCCACGTTTGTCTGCCCTCGCGCCCGGGCTCTGCCGATGCCGCTCAGCCCATCCCGGCCCCGGGCAGCAGCCGGCCAGACCCTGGAAGTACCTGGGGATTTCAGCTGGTCTTGGTAATCCGGCTCGTACGGATTCACTGTCCTCATTAAAGAATAAATGGAGAGCGCGAACAGCCCCGACATCACCACGTAGAAAGCCAGGTAGTACAGGCTGATCCACACTGTGGAAAAAAAATGAGGGTAAAATCCCATTTTTAGAGCAAGGCAGTGTGGTGATCCCTCCGCGGCCGGGACTGTCCCAGCAGCAATAGCCATTGCTTTCCTGCCCTTGGCCTCAGGGAGGTTTTCCCTGCAAAGGGACTGGTGTTTTGCATCTTTTTCTCTACACTCAGAAGAATATTCTTCTAGAAAAATTTGGCTGTAAATTTGTCCAGTTTTACAAGGATTTTTGAAGTAGTTGGTGCTTAGCTCGGATTATTTGAAGTTTATAAGATTGTGTGGCTTCTTGAAGTGACTTCACCTATTAAGACCATTTATCTGCTTATTACACATGGACTAAGTGACACAGCTGAGGTATTTCTTCAACCAAACCAAGTTGCTCCGTGTGTTATTTGGATGACAGGTGTCAGTGTTTCAGGTGTGTTGATTTTAGAGCCGTATCACCTCACTGACTTTTACATCTGAAATCACCCGCAGCAAAATGTGTCATCTCGCTATTTTATTCTGGTGTGAGATGTAGAACAACACTGTATTTCTGTCTGTGTGTGCGTAATGTGTCTTACACGCCACTGGTGCCCTACAAGCAGCCAGCAAGTATTTTGGGGGGACTGTCAGAAACCGCTCCCTGTAATCGTTCAGTGCCTCATAGAGTCTCTTCTCTCCAAAGGAGAAGGACTCACATTTCGGTTTGTCTTTCTGTAAAATTCTCATTTTAAGAATGGCCAAATAGCTACACTCATGGGCTTCACGGCAGAAAAAAATCCCCAGGAAACTTGGAGCTGCTCTTAGGGTCTGTGGGAAGAGCAGGGACCTTCCTTACGATGGTCAGGGCTGCCCTTCCCAGAAGGTAGATCAGAAAACACATCGTCACTGTAGACACAAGTTTGCATTAGCACGCGGGGATAAGAGAGGAGATCTACTGAGCAGACAGTAATTTAGAAAGGAATTTCAGGAAAGCAATTCCTGAATTCCAGCAATTAAGCAATATTCTCTGCATACCAGAACCCCCATAGCCAGCAACGTCAGAACCATACTGTAGTCACTCCCTTCCTTAGCTATTAATAAGTTAACTCTTAATGTGTTAAGTTTTGTCCTTTGGAAGTATTTAGTCCAAAATCAATTTAAAGTCTTCTATTTGCAGGAACTACTCTGATCGATGTTTCGATCTAATTGCCTCAACTTACAGGGCCACTCTAAAAGTGGCCGAGAAGCATATATGAGAACCGATCTTTTCAACAATTACAGCACACCTACCACTACATGGTGTCCCATTCCTTAGGATGACCCCCCACCCAAGATTTTTAAGCCTACCAGAAGGAAGAGAAGACTCTTGCGTGTGAAAACCTACCCCAGTTAATTAAGGTCCTTCCCATAAAGAGCTTTGTTTCTGGATTCCAGACAAATCGACGGAAATTTTCCATCCGTTCGCTGCAGGTCTTTTTTTCATTTAAAGTTGCCATTTTCTCACAGACTTTCCCCAAAACGCGTCCTTCTCGGAAATGAAGAAATTCAACCGGTGCCCAAAGAGTCGCCCAAGAAAAACACTTTGGTTTTTATACCTTCTTCTCTGCTGAAGGTCACCGAGATCACTTCCTATACCAATGAAAGCCCCTGCTCACCACTATCAACCCGCAGCAGATACAATTCTTTATAAAGGGTGTTGATAATGCTGGTGCTGAGGCCGGCACAGAAAAGTTAGTTCCTATCAAATGCCCTTCTCCTTTCTCTTGACTGCCTTAGCAGATCGACGGAGTTACGCATTTTGCTGAGCGCCCGTAGTGCTTGCGATAGACTCGGTGCGATAGCTGTTATCAGAGCAGATAAAGCAAAGGAGAACTCGTTTCTCTCTCAGGGTTTTCTTTTCTTTGCTTTTTTCAATTAACCTGCAAATCGCGGATTTAATTCTCCCATTGCAACCTGTAGCCATCTGCTGGGATATATGGCACTGGATGTATATGAATATATGGGAGTGAGAGGGGGGAAAAGCATCGTTTCCCAGAGTGTTTGCCATGTTGCGCAGCAGGGGAAATTAAGATCAATGTTTTCCTGTCTTCTGTAGGCAATGTTTTTAGGTGATCTCTGGTGATGCTAACTCAGCTTCAGAGGGTATCCCCACCTTGGTTGCTGCCTGTCTCTGCCCACCTTGTAGGTCTTAATTGGACGCCCATAATGTCAAACCCCCAGATCGCCCAGTGAATTCAGCAGGACCAGGGTTTCATCCCTTTTAACTGGGTGTATTGGCGTGCTCTGCCTTTCACTCACTTCACAGGATCTGTTGTGGGCAAAATCTTTAAAATGGGTGTAATCTTTAAAATGGGCACATATATAAGGTTAGCTGAGAGATCATGGATTATTTGGACATTGCGACAGCTGACTCCTGTCAGCTGGAGTAATATGGCAGGGTTATTCTGTCAGCTAAATAATGCTGAGTTTCTGAACATAGAGGGGGATTTATTGTGCTTTTCTGCCTTAGATCAAGCAGTGTGATAGTTTAGTGTAATGGCCACCAATTTGGGGTGATTTAACTTGTTTTCAGATGATGAAATAGGAGTAAGGACGAGTAAAAGAAAGATAAGATTTACAGACATTTGACCAATTTGTATTTCCCATAGAAAGGAGAGGAGGATGAACAAAAAGGTGCTTTCAGTCATTACACCATGAGCTGGCTGAGATTTAGGACAAATGTGTGGGGTTTTTTTTCAATTTAAAATAAGACAAGGAGATTGGACAGTGGCCTGAAAATGATGAAAATGAAACTGGTTCCCAGAGGTTAAAAGACTTGTGGAGGTTCCCACGTAGCGGTTTCAGAAATGGGATCAGAGGCGTGAAGAGGGGAGGGGGAGAAGCAGGGAGGGAAGCAGCAGGTCTTCAGTGGGATTTAACTTTTTCTATATTGAACAGGAGCCCCTCGGGTGAATCCAATGGAGGGGAGCAATTGGACTTGGTGAGATGTGGAGTTGGAGGCTTTCTGAAGAAAAGGCACTTTCGGCACTGGTTGGAGAAAGGTGGTAATTTAACAGGACATGGACTTCAGCAGGCAACTAAATCTAAACAATAAATTGATTATTAATAATTAGATTAAATCCCGAACTATGTTCAAAAGGAAATGTTGTTACTCCTGTTTTCACATGGTGAAGATGACGTAGAAATCAGCAGGGTGCAAGTGTCGGTACGGGAGGCAAAGCGGAGCCTCTCAAAACTTAGGAGTTCATACTCTAACGAAACGGAGGCCAAGGATTTCATCTGCTCTTCTCTCTTATATTATATCCCGCCTGTTCCCATCTATCGTTGGCTGGGGAACCTAAAACTCTGCCAAGCTCACCCAGGCTGTGTAGCATGAAGGAGACGGTAAAACTGGGAGGGCAGAGCCGCCTGCGGGAGGACGAGTTCACCGGGACCGTGCGGGCAATGGGAGAGGAGCAGCGTCGGCTGCTTTCATCCCAACGGGGTCAAAGAAAGTTGTCAGGATTTGCCTATTACAGAACAGGCAGGAAAACGACGGTTGAAGGAAAGGAAAGCCAGATTTCAAACGGAGAGGGAGGGCCCGGCTGCTTTTAATGCTGCCTGTAACTTGTACTTAATCTGCTAATCAAGATTCAACAGTGCCGGCTATATAAGGCAAGAGTAAGGAAGCTAAATGATTTAAGTGGATGATTTAAACTAAATTTCCTTATTTCTAAACTGATGTTAGTACAGTTCAGTGAAAACTGAAAATGAAAATGCACCGAGTTAACAGCAGTATCTACAACAGAAGGTAAGAATAAAGCAGAACAATATTACGGATGGAAATCTGCTCTGACTAGAAGCTCCAAAAATACAAATTAGATAAATGCATGAACCACATTGATACAAAAGCGTAAATAGAATTAGTATAATTTTTAATATCTTTATTGTATAATGTTAGGTACATAATTTAAACTGATGCAGAAATTAAATACATAAATATATTAGAACCAATAAATTACAGAAATGCATTTACATAAACAACAGGAGTAAGAGAAACAAAGTCATATAACAGCAGGCAGTTATATTGAGGTGGTTTCTGTCTTGGAGTTCTCCTTCAGTGTTGGAAATTGTTAATGAAAATGTCGGATATTTCTCAGTGAAAATGAAAGATGTCAGTATTTGGTGAGTGGTTCATCAACAGATGTGAGCTGAGAAACTTGCTCATATTGAAGAAATCACCAGGAGATTTGAGGCAGCAGCGAACTTAAAGCCAAGACTTGCTTGTGGATATGTTGCCCTGTGGGCCACCAGCCAACTGCTCGGGGCAGTCGCCCGGTGCTTGTGAACAGGCGCTTCCTATTTAACACTAGGTGGATAACTGCAGAAAAAATTTTCATTAAAAACTGCGTTTCACTTGCATGATTTCTAAATATAATTAAAGAAATTGAATTGGTTAGAAAATAAGTAACTCTTCATCAAGTACGCAACTCTTCCTGGAAGCCATTTGCAAGCACATGGAAGACAAGAAGGTGGTTGGGAATTACCATGGTCGCTCCGTGCCCACCAGCCTGGCTGGTTTCTCTTGTGAGATGAGTGGGCTGGTGGGCAAAGGCGGGGGCTTTCCAGTGTGTCATCATCCCATCTGACGTCAGCAGAGATTTTGACGCAGCAGGCAGACGGGGAGCTGTGCATCGGCTTGGGAAGGACCAGGGTGGGTGGACGGCAACTGGGCAGCCAGGACCAGGGCGCAGTGGTCAGCGGGTGGACATCCAGCTGCAAACAGTATGGAGCGGTGTCCCTCAGGGGCCAGCACTGGTGCTGGGGTTGTTTAATGTCCTCATTAACCGTAGACACCATGGTGTGGTGATTGACATGCAGGAGGGCAGGGCTGCCACTCAGAGAGATGTCAATCGGCTGCAGAGGGGCCCTCCAGACCCCGCTCAGCAAGGGCAGCAGGACAGCCCCATGGCACAGGACAGGTGGGACAGGGCAACTGGCTGAGGGACAGTAGCGCAGGAGAGGACTTACACGGGCTCCACTGAACAAGAGTTTGACCACAAGTCAGTAGTGCACCCTTGCAGCAAGGAAAATGAACCACGTACCAGGCAGCATGAAGAAGAATGCCGCGGGGAGGCTGAGCACAGGGGTTATTCCCCTTCATACAGCACTCACCAGGCCACATCTGGAGCTCTGTGTCCGGGTCTTGCTCAGCGTCAGGGGAAGGCTGCAGGGAGACCCTACTGTTGCCTTCAGTGGCCTACAAGGAGGTTATAGGGTCAAACTCTTCTCTGAGGAGCACCGCAAAAGGACAAGAGGCAGCAAACCCAGGTGTCTGCCAAGGAAACTCCGGTGATCTAGGAGATGAAAGCTTTTCTTCATGAGGGTGGTCACTGCAGGAACAGGAACCCTGAAAGGCAGTGCAGTCTCCATCCTTGGATGCACTAAAAATGCAGTGGGGTGCAATCCCACCCCACCTGGTCTGCCCTTGGGGCTGGCCCTGCCTTGGGAGAGGGTTGGACTAGGCGACCACCAAAGGTCCCTTCCCATACAGGCCATCCTGTGCATCTATGATCCTAATCTATTTTTAATTACCAGGATGTGAACCAGAAAAGGACACCTAACACTGAAAACCTGTGATAGTGTTATATGGCAACACTGCATTTCTGTGTTTGTCACTTTCAGGGCTGTTGCTGGAATTCACGAAAACGAGTGGGCACTGCGCCGTTCAGTGTCACGGGAATGACCTGATGTTGAACGTCCTACAGTCCCAGCCAGAAAGGATGGAGAACCTGTGCAACAGCCCCGAGCAGCTCTGCTCCTCTCTCCCTGAGAGCTCTCCTGTCGCACAAACTCAGCGTAGCAGCAGCTGGCAAACCCTTGGTGGCTGCTCTGCACCATGCCCGTCGAACCTCAGCAATCACACACGCCCCACCACCAAAACCCACGCAGGCATCGCACTTCCCTCCTTGTGCAGAGCTGCCAGAGAAGGATTGGTTTTCTACCTGCAGTTGGTGGCCCCTGAGGGCTCTGTGTGAACATCTTCTGACTACCTCGGGAGAGGCAATTCAGAACAACGGGCCCTGCGCCCATGAGCATGTGTTCTCTGCACAGGGATGAACTCTGCTGAACAATGCTTAGAAAAAGCTAAACCTCACAGATTTAGGAGGCAGAACATGAGGGGTACAAGGTGTTAGTAACGTTATTATAGTCCTATAAGCACCTGTCCATTGGTAAGTGTTGACCTTGCTATTTCTTTATTTTCTTCTCCAGTTCTAGCTGAGAATATAGAAATGCAACATTCTATTCCAGGCTACTTCATCCAAATGAGAATTTTTTATATTTAATTTTTGCAGTTTGATGTCTAGTGAGGACAGATCACTTGCTTTTGGTTCAGGATAGATTAATTGGTACCTGCTTGCTCTGTGTGACCCCCTCAGGAGTAGTAATTCCCCCCATTTCTGCGTCCGTCTGCTCGGCCCCTGGGAGCAGGGCTGTGCTGGGGCTCCCGTGACACAGCAGCGGGGTTGGCTGCACATGGGGACGGGGGTTTCCTCATCAGACACCGCATTGCCCGGTCAGGGAGTCCGTCCCATTACCCTGGCCAGGGCAGAAGAGGTGCTCAAGCTTAAGCCCCCAGCCTGACAATGAACTGACCCAAAATGGACCAGTATAAAATTTCAGGAGTTTTTTATTCTTTGGATATTTTGACATTTCAACCTTTTCTCCTGTCAGGTCTGGTTAAAGGCTGCAAACCGCGGCCTGGTCTCCCCGTTGTTGCTGCCACCGGAGCCATGGTCCTCTCTCCATCCTCTCCACCTTATTGCCCCGTTCACAGCTCCTCCTGCCTCAGCGTGACCAAGCCCATGTCCCCTTGTTTCTGTATGTGCAGGCATGTGACAGCATTTGCAATCATGGCTCTTCTTCCGTACCCACAGTGATTCGCTGAATCAGGAGACTCTGGTGCGGACTTTGCATGAATTTAAATGCACTTTGAAGCATTCTTTTGAAAAATAGCACTGCTTTTGTAAAGGTTGTCTTACTGCTTGTGTTGTAGGTGAAGAGAAGACTTGAAACTCTTTTCAGGCAGGGGCTGCCCCAGTGGAAGGAAACCATAACTTCTTTCTGGGGCAGCTTGACCTCAAAATTGAAAAATATAAAATTTCCAGGTTTATGTTTATTACGCAGCTTGCCTTAAAAAACAAGCAAAAAAAAAAAACCAAAAACCAAACAAAAAAACCCAAACCAACAAAAAAATAGCATATGTAACTCACACAATAAAGGTAGAACTGGGTGACAGGATTCCAGGAGCGCAACCACTGCTAAAGAAAAATGGCAAAAAGCCCAGTCACCCACATGGCTCAGTCCCAGATAGGGTGGGCACCATCCTGGCCAGCTCTGGCTGCTGGATGGGTTTGGGGATGCTGAGTTGCCCAAGGGCTGCCCCGAAGGCAGCATGGGCATCTCTCTTCAACCCAGGGGGTTTTCTTCCCTCATGCGCCGGCATTGCACCTGTGTGTACAAAACAGGTCCCCTCTGTTTTGTGGGGCTTCACAAAAAGGCCCCTGGTGAGCTGCCTGCTGCACAGCCCTCCCCTCTTCCAAGACCTAGACCTGGAAAAGCATGCAAAAATATTGATTATGTCTTTGGTGGGGCCAAAAAGGCACCATGAGGGACTTGGAGGGGACCCAGGGCCGTGTGTTGCACGCCGTGGACACGGGCAGCCTGCTCCTGAGACAGGCACAGCCATGTTGTCTTCATGGGCTCATCCCCTGTCCCTCTTCTGCTTCACAGCAGCAGAGACCATGACAAGAGAAGGACCATCAAGAGCTGCACCTTCTTATGTGCATGAGTACTGAGTGTAGAAATTTCCCGTTGGGAACGTGGGGATTTTCCACCTCCTTGCAAACTGACTCAGAACTTGGTGTTTCCCCTGGAAGCTTGGAGAAAAAGTTTGGGATGAAAGGAGCAAAGATTTATTATGACAGATTTTTCCTTTGAGTTTTTTTCTGAGCAATGAGTGAAATGGCTGCATAGAACTGATTAAAGGCCTTGATATCTTTATTTACCCACTGAATTGCACAAGAGACCAGGGGGACCTCCCTCTTCTCATCTCCTGCCATGTGGGGCAGATGAAGTACTGGAGATGCAAAGCTTTGAGCAGAGGGCACTGACGCCTGTGTGTGGGGATGTGGCAAACATGGGGGGCAAGTGAGGGTGAGAAACCTGCTGGAAGAGCAGGAGGGGGAAGCATTGGTGCACGGAGCTGAAATCCGAGTTCCCATGACACGCCGGCCACGTGGGACAGCTGAGCCATGGGCATGACTCATGTGCAACTGGGACAAATACGGGATTCTCGTGGAAAGTTTGTGCATGTGAATGAAAATGAGCACTGCCTGTCTGAAGGGGTTTATCAAGGCAGGATGGAGCAATGGCTGCTCCATGGGCTCTGCTGATGGGATCCTGGCCACCGCAGTAATTTGTCAGGAAGCTTGTTACTGACCAGTGGACAACTCTTCTTGTCCCCACAGGAAGGTTGCTGGTCTAAGCACCCTCTTGCTGTAGTCCATCAGGATTCAACCAGTGCCCGGTTTCTTCATCCGACCGTGCAGGGCTGCCTGTCAGCGTCCAGCACTGCCCCGATGCCCTGGCCTTGCGGCCATTGCAGCCAGCCCTGGTCCCTTTGCTGTGCCAACCCCTCAGCCTGGAGCCTTTTGTCGTGTTTAATGTACCCAGAACTGCTCGAACAGGGACTGCTGTTTGCTTTCCCCGGCTGGTATTTAACGCCTGCATCGCTGACCTTGGGCTGGCCACTGAAGGACGGACAAGGGAGAAGGTCGTGCAGGAGCATGGGGGGTGACACAAGGCTGGAGGTGAGACCATGGCCTGGCTTCCCCTCCCGGGGTGGGCAGCAGCCCTGGCACCAGATTTGAGAGGAGCTTGAGGCATGCTCTCCTGCCCAGCCCAGGCATGGTGGCAGGCAGGGCTAGACAGGCTCCATTGCATTTTCCCTCTCTTGCTGACCTGGGCACCAGCAGGGTGAAGCCTGGGCTCAGAGAAGTCCAGAATCTCCAAGAAAGTAATGGAGAATGTGTTTGGGAAAGCTGTGCTGCTGTAATGGCAGGTAAGCCGAATTTGTGTGTGCAAAGAGGGAGGTGAAGCCCTTTCCTCTCCCATTACTCAAGCTTGCTTGAGTAATAAGCTTGAAGGCCACTTCTGGAGCACCGTGCCTTAAAGGTTAGATCCAGCCTAAGACATTATCCCTGTGAGATGATGCCCTGGGCAGACCTGGATGCTGGCACACCTCAGCCAACAAAGGCTAAGCCTGCTTTACACAGAGCTCCCTACAAGCCATACCTGCTTGAGCTGCTTTAGGTTTGCCCAGCACCGAATGGGAGCTCGGTGTCAATGTTAATAAAACATTAACTTCATTCACTTGTGATAACGGCACCGATTCCTCCCTCCTGCAGAGGCTGTGCAGGAGGTGGGGGGGAGGGGATACCATGAGGGACAGGTCACTGCCTGCTGCCTTACTGGAGTACCGCCAGTGCCATGCTGGGGGGGCAGCCTGCAGGTCTTGGAGGCTCCATGCCGCTGCCTCTCCAAGTACCATGATTTCAGCCCAGCTCCCCAAAAGAGGTATTGTCCTGATTTCAGCTGGGATAGAGTTAATATTCTTTGTGGTGATTGCTGTGCTTCAGGTTTGGTATGAAAGGAATGTCAATAATGCATATTGTTTTAGTTGTTGCTAGGTGGTGTTTATACCATTCAAGGTCTTCTTTCAGCTTCTCATAGAAGCTGAGAAGGAGCACAGACAGAACAAAGGAATGGCCAATGGAATATTCTGTACCATAGAAGTCATGCTCAGTATATAATTGGGGGTTGGCCAAGGGGTGGGAATCCATGATCACTGCTTGGGTCGGGTTGGGCAACCAATTCACCAGGTGATGAGAGTGACTTGTGTCTTGTATATTCATTTACCGTTATTATTATTACTGTTATTTTCCTTTTCTGTTATTTTTCTATTAAGCTGTCTTTATCTCAACCCATGAGTTTGGGGATTTTTTTCCCTTTCCCTTCCTTTTCTCCCTCTTCCCCCTATCCTTCTGGGGGGCAAAGGGGGAGTGAGTTAGCAGCTGTGTGGTCCTAGTTGCTGGCTGGGGTTAAATCATGACAGGTATGCATGGTGTGCCACCTTGGTGCCTACCTGGTGTGCGGCACAAGCCACACTGGCCAGGAGGAAAACCCACCCTGGTGTAGTGGGACGTAGGAGGAGGCTCCCGCGGGCTTCCGTTGGCTCCCTCCCCGCTGTGCCTGGGGGTCACTGATGGGGTCACCCGTTAGAGCTGGCATTTGAAGTGTATCTCCTGTGGGAGAAATGAGGATTATGCCCTTCCCTTCGGCCTGTGGCCATCTTCTATATTAAAAGGTCAGTAGCAGATCAGACGTGCCAGGCTCACTCTGCCTTTGTCATGGGGACAGTAAAGAAAATTTTCTGAAGATTTCTGGAATCTAAAATTTAGAATGTAGGAGAATACAGCAAAAATCATTGCCAGTGCCTGGGATGGTGAAGCATGGTGAAGCGACGCATTTCGTGTCCAGGGTTGTATTTTGTTTCAGAGTTTGGTTGGGTTTTGTGGGTTTTGTTTTGTTTTTTTTTGTTGTTGTTGTTGTTAAATCTAGCTTGTGTGTTTCACTAGCAATCCCTCTCCTTTGTTTCCCTCCTGTGTTTGACAGGTTGATGAGAGAAAACGTGTTGGCATTTTTCAGAATTGGGAAACACAATTATTCTGCGTTTGAGAATAGAGACATCAGATCTGCAGCCTGAACAATTCAGGGGAAGAAAACAGTGAAAACTTCTCGGAGTTGAACTGAACTGATGTTCCCACTGTTTCCAGCCTCAGGGCAAGTGATAAAAGCAAGGGGGGAGTTTTGCAAAATCGCAGTGCTGGGCTTATGATAGCACAGCATGATCAGGGCTGTGGAAAAGGCAAAGCAGCCCCTCTTCAGGGCTGACCTACCTCTCACCCCGGTTTTCCAGAAGGAGCTTGGCTGGTCTCTGCTTTTCTGTCCTGCTCCTGTTTGTCCACGGGGTGCTGACCCTACCATGAGCCCAGCCAGCTCCCTTCACACCCCCTCTGCCTCCTGAGGAACTAAAGGAAATTATTGTTATGAAAATCTGCTAAATTGAACGTAAAAACAAACCTAGCAAAACCCAGTAATGTTCCTTTCAGACACGGTTGAGTGCCAAAGCCTGCTGTTGTGGAGGCAACATACTATTGCTCAGGGTCTCACTCAGATGATGGAGAGTAATGGGGTCCTTGGAAACATTAAACAGCCCATGAAACTTCTCCAGCAGTTCTGGCTTCATCAGCTTTCACCGAAGGGATTTCTCCATCTGCACACGCTATCACAGGCCATAGAGTTTTCTGCAGTGTTGCAAGGAAATAAGCCCCATGCCCAGCCACACACCCATCTGCAAAGCTGCACCCTGGCTCTCGTTAAACTCAAAATCTTGTTCATGGACAAAAAGGATGCTCATCAAGTAAAGCCCAGAATTTATTGTTAGTGTAATTGAAATCTTAGGGGTCTAATAATTATTACTCTAAATCTAGCTGTTGCAGGAAAGAATAATGATACAGTTAAAATTGTACACACTTTTTTTAGCCTATACCCCTTTTCCTGATGTTATGTTCCCCCTTTCCCTTCTCCTTGGGGTCCCGAGGTTGGTGGTATCTTGCTGGTGGTTCTGGTGGGGCCTATGGTGAGTCACGAGCATCTGAAGTCCTGTGCCAGGAGCAAAGTGATGTCTGTGTTGATGGCTTCTTCAGCCTCACTCAAGGAACCTCACGGGGTCATTTTTATGTTTGCAAACATGCTTTTGCACCTTGTTCTTCTTCACTTGTCTGCAGCTTCACATTGCATCCAAATTTATTATGCGCGGTGTGTACTGTATATGTTTTTACCAGTTATTATGCCTGTTAGGCCTGGTTTCTCTGCTTTTGTCCTGAGCCCTGAAGTGCCTTCTGCCCAGCTCTAGGTGGCGTGTCCTCACCTGCCCCTCCATAAGCTGTTGACAGTCAGGAGTCTCTATGTAGGAAACTATGGCTATATCATACAAAGATAAAAAACAAATAAAGCAAACGTGCCAAGGACACCTGGTTCGCTAGAAAAGCTGCTGCTACAACTAAACCAAGTAACGCAGAGTTGCTGGCGGGTTGAGAGAAGCCCAGACTCAGCATTCCTGAAGGACCTCATTCCTGAGGCTCGTAGCCCAGCCCATGGCCAGCTGATGGTGACAGCAGCCCTGTACCCGGTCACCCTGTCACCCCTGGGTAGGCCAGGCACCCCTGGGGACCACAGCACACGGCTGAGGGGCATTGTAGGTGGTGGAGACACTTTAGCTGGAGGGAGATCCCATCACATTTAATTTATGGTGGGCTCAGCCTTCAAATCTGTCCAGGTGTTCTGGGCTGGGCTTCTCCCCAGCTCTGGCCTCACCATGGCTGCAGTGGTACCACCACCTTGCGAGATATTGTTTCCCTTCACCTGTGTCTCCTTCCTTTATGCCTCCCCGCTTCAAAGTATGTTGAGATATTGCTTATCCATGCTATTAATAATTTAATAACCTTTCAATCTTACTTTGTAAGCCAGTTCTCCTACACTCTGTTACTGACATTTTCCTTTGAACTTCTCCCGGTTTGTCAGTGCCTTGGGAGTAATTAGGTGCTCAAAATTGAATGGTGTTCGAGATGTGGCCTCACCGACCACAAACTCACTAAAATCAATGGTAACCATGCTCATTGGCTTAAATTTACTTTGGGATCTGGCCTAAAGAGAAGAACACTGCTTTTCAGCTTGGTAACATGATGTCTCAGCATGAGACACTCAAAATGACTTAGGGCTTTTTTTTTTCACACAGCCCTATCAAATTGCAAATTTGCGTGTACTTACTATTCAGCAAATTCTCCAAATTGCTCTGAGTGCTGCTTCTTCTCGCAGTCCTTCCTCCCATCAAATTTTAGCCATTCACATACTTGTCTGCTGGCTTAGTATCTTGTACTTTGCCACACTGAAATCATGTTATTTTCTCCCACACTGAAATCATGTTATTTTGTCCCCAAGTTTCTAATTCTGCCAGACCTCCCTCTGCTCTTGCTTCATCTTTGTTGCTGAAGTCCCCTGGGGACAGGCTGACCAACTCTCTTGCATTGGTAACAGATGTGCGCCGATTCTCAGTTTTTAATTGAGATGAAAAAGTAACAACGCAGAGCCCGGATCTTAATTTTAATGTGCCTTGCTTAGTCCTTGTCCAAACATGTCCAAAGAGCTTCATTTTTAAAGGATACCCAGGTCAATCCCTGCACCTGGTTTTCAGAAAAAATGAACTCTGCACCCAGCAGAGAAAAGGCAAGCCACTTCAACATTTGCTTACATGCTATGGACAGCAGAAACCGTATGTAACGGCACTCAAGCAACACCTGCCATCGCGCTGATGCATCACTCCCTTGTTCTGGTGCAGCAGGTCTCTGTATTACAAATGACATCCTTCCCATTCGTGACCGCGCTCTTCACCCAGCCTCTGCTAGATAATTAATGACACTATTCAATAAATCCACCACTAACTCAGGTAGTGCATTACCAGTGACGTAATGGTAAGGAGGTAATGAAGTATCAGTTCCTCACTAAACCTATAGTGTGTCTTTAGGGAGAAAGATCCCTTCGTTCAAGAGTATCCTCCCAGTTTACAGGAAAGCATGGGAAGTACAGGAAAGTACAGATAACTGTTGAAACTCCTCTTTGGGAACAGGTTTTCTAATGCTTGTGAACTCCCCTAATGGTCATTTCACCTAGATCACATTATCAAAGTTTGCTTGGAGAAATGCTATATGAAACAATTTTAAAACCTTACGAAAGCAAGATAAACCAAGTTTACCACCTGCCCTCCTAAAAAAAGAGAGAAATGAGGCTGGTCCAGAATTTTCAGCGTGACTTAGGACTTGCAGGTATTTATAAACTGATTGTGCAATCCCTTTTCTAGCCTCTTCACCTGCATCGGAGTGGGACTGACTTATTTCCACAGGTCCTTCCTTTCTCTCAGTTTTTCAACAAAGCCGATGTAGTCTTCTGATTGTCTCCTCTGACCCGTTATGGGGGGAGTGAGGGAGCAGCTGTGTGGTGCTTAGCTGCCAGCTGGGGTTAAACCATGACACAGCCAAAGCTGGACACCCCCTGACCATACCGAAGGCCCTGCCAGACCCAGCTGACAAGATGATTGTTTTTCTTTATCACGTCTTCAGAGCCTGATCCTCAGCAGGTACCGAAAGCTCCTGCCCTGCCCACAGAGAGCCCAACCGAGGTAAGGACCAGCCAGCTGCGATCACCTGGAGGCATCAGGGTTTGTCTGCACGCAGTGGGTTTACGAAGCCTTTGGATGTGCTGTTTTGGACATTAACTCTGCATCAGACCGGGCAGGGAAAGGTCAGCTTCAGCCATGTGAGAAATCAATACTGAGTGGAAAGCAGCGTCTCCAGCTGTGGGTGTTAAAATACCATTGGGAAAAATCTGCTTTTACAGATGTCCCTCATATTCATTGAAAATTCCCCTCAAATATGCATGGCTGATTCCTCCTTTGTTGTCAATCTGAGTAACACCATATTTGTTAAGAGCTAAATCTCCATAGGCCTTATTTCTGCTGCTGGTGCCAGAGAAATATGTATATAAAATAATATTTTTTTTTTGTTGAATATATATATAAAGGATTTTTTTCCAGGGTGACACAAGAAAATGAGGCCAGCTAGAAAGTGTAGAGTTATCTTCCAGATTAACGACAGTGGCTGTTGAGTGGTTAATGAGCTCACTTTAGCATGCAGACATCCTTTTACACTCCCTGTCTCTCTAGAGCTGCTCAGCCATCCTCCTGGCCTTGTTATAACAACAGACAGATGCGCTTTTAATTGACATGGCTCCTGTCGCTGCATAAAGAGATACTTGTTTGTGTTGAATAAAGTATTCTGAGCTGTCAAAAGCATGATGAGATGGCGCTATGCTATAAGGGACCCCAAACTCAGGCCGGGTTGTTTCTGGAAGAGTCACCTCTCCCTTCCCCTCGTGGCAGGAGGGGTGACGTGACATGGGGCTGTGTTGCTGCTGTCCTGCACCCATACACGCGGCAGCAGCAGGGTGCTGGCACAGGCAGCCACCGCAGCATCCCTCCAGGGCTGCCCAAGAGGATGCAGTGGCGGGGAGAACAGCCCCCATGGTGGTCCTTGGTGAGCTGCACATGATTACACGGCTCTGGAAACCACTACAAATCTCCCTTTGCACATCTCCTGAGCCATGCATGCTGAGAGGCATTTTAAAACGGTGCCTAAATGATTGAGCAAATGGCAAAAATGATGCATTCAGTCCTTACTCTGAGGCAGAACTATTTCTCTTGTTCCAGTAACTGTTGGTAACTGGGAAAAGACGAGATTTTTCCCGATAGTGGGACTGCAAGTGTTATGGAGGGATCCTCAGGAAAAGAGGAGGTGAGAGAAATCTGAGGACAAAGGCTGAGTACAAGCAGGTTTTAGTATCAAATAATCTCTTTGTGCCTACTTGTGGAACTATTGAGCCATCAGTCTAAGCTATGCTGCCTTCTGATGAAATCTGGTTTTTAGCAACCTGTCATTAAAAAGGTACATGGCTACGGATGAAACAGTTGCACTTTTGGCTATTTGGCTACAAGACTTAGAAAATTGTGTTTTCAGAGTGGCAAGGTGAACAGTTTTAATGGAGATGCCATTACTGCAAGTGCTGGCTGAATCAACATTTCAAGGGAAGGCCAGATTGAGAAAAATTATTTTAAAACCAAGTGTTCAGTAAAATGGGTTAGGAGCACTTGTGGCACAGTTATGTTTAGCTATCACCCTGCTGAGATGGGAACATTTCAGAATATGGTTATGCATCAGAATTTAAGTATCAGTGCGTCTTTATATTGATCTGAGTGACTGGGATCAGCACCCATAATGGATAATGAAGCTTGTGATCCCAAGGCACTGTTATGAAGTCGCAGTATTTGGAATTAGCTACTGCTATGAGCAGAAGTTGTGGAGATACTTGTGAATCATAGAGTCAGAGAATGGTTTAGGTTGGAAGGCACCTTAAAGATCATCCAGTTCCAACCCCCCTGCCCTGAGCAGGGACACCTCCCACTAGATCAGGTTGATCAAAGCCCCATCCAACCTGGCCTTGGACACCTGCAGGGATGGGGCATCCGCAACTTCCCAGTGGCGTGGCTCTCAAAATATATCCCAGTTGCTATAAAGAACTTGTTCTGTTCCTAATCTAGAATAAGGTTTAAGATTGGCAGACCTTGCAGGATCCATGGCAAAGACTGCTGGCCACCCATCAAGACAGTGAGCCTGATCTGATTTTTACAACATCACCAGAAAGCCAAACCTGTAAACCTGAACCATCAAGTCAAGACAGAGAAAACAACAGATCTGATTTAGCCTTCAATTTACCCCAACGACTTGAAAGATCCTGTTTGAGGTTCGTGATACAAATAAAAATTCCCCCCTGCTGGGTAGGGCTCTTCTTGCAGAGAGTATTCAGTGAAGTGAGCCACCATGAGCCTGTGGCAAGTCCAGCTTCTCAGCTGCCAGAGTCACGTTTCAGCAGGGGTATTTTTACTTAAGGAACAGCAAATCAAAACACCATTTGAATAGGTAAAGAGCTTTTGATGCCATTTTTAATGCTATTCCTAAGGAGATATGCAATAGATTCAGAGACCAGTGCGGGACAGGTCAATATGTAGGAGTATATCTACTGCTAGCTCATTGGGGCAGTGTTTGAGAAGAGTTCTTATCCTTGCATTAATCAGTGGGAGATGCCTGAAAAATGATAGTCCACAGAGAACTGCTGCTATTAGGGAAAAAATTACAATTAAGAGATACAGGATGGAAAGTAAGAGATCACAGGATCGTTCCTTGGCATCTTTTAAATAAAGGAGGTAAATTTATCTTTTTATAAGTAGTTTATACAAACTGCAGATCAACGAGAGGCACATGGTGATGTGATGTGGTCAATACCAGGGTCACATAGCATCTTTCTGTAAGCCTGGTGTGGTCTGCGCTGTGGTCGTTTGCTGGGGCTCTCTCCATCCAGGCATCGTGGGCTGCGCTCCCACCTGCGGCAATGCCCGGCAGCATCTGATGGTGAGGAACCCGCACCGGGGTCCCCTGCAAATCTGGCATTTTGGTGGCCTGAGGTGGGCAGCCCAGGGGTCTGTAACCCTTACTGAGTAACAGCCCTGCTTCGTACATGGCAACATAGATCTGTTTACCCGAGACCCTAAAGCATTCTCCAAAGGAGGACCAGCACCCCTGCAACATGCTTACGGAGGGAGACACAGAGGCAGGGACCACTCAAGAGACTGCCAAAAACATATTTTGGACACACCCATGTTTGATAATTCTAGACAGGTTTTTTTTTTCCAGCCCTGAAACACACATGTCCAGAAGTAGATTTTATCTACTATTTTTATTTTCCTCCCTGGCCAGATTCTCAGCTGGGCATGAAAATGAATTGTAAATTTATCTTTCAAGTTTAGAATTATAGTTTCATAGCTCTTGATGAAATTTATTTGCTCGGTGGGTGAGACTGAGTCGGTAGTCAGAGCATTTTGACAGGTTATGCTGTTGACATGGGTAGCTGTATGTTATATTCCAGGACACACCCAGGATGAACAAAGTATTTTGCAGCTACCAAACAGTGATGAAGACCTCAGGCTGCAATGTGGCAGTGAATCAGATGTTAAAGACAGGGTGATAACCTCTCACAGACGGTACTGAATACTATTTCCATTTGAAGAAAAGTGAGTAGGTAATATCTTCTAAAGAACTGTTTTCAACAGTGGCGTAAGTTGCTGTCCAGAGAAGTAATGGCGCAGGGTCTTTGGTCTGATTGCCCCAAATCACTGGCATGTCTGCAGATGGTGCCCTTTTTTGTTGTTTTTCCCATTTGTGTTTAACAATTCATTTTGTTACGAAGGAAGTCTGACTTCGCACTCGAAATGCATCTCGATAATAATAGATCATTTGGGAAGTGTCTCATGTAACAGCGCTCAGCTAAAAACAAAGTGGAATGATGCACAGCAGAACCAGGGGGAAACAGGCACAATAAGAGAGGACATAATGACTAATGTTTACAATAGGCAACAAGATACTTTCCAATTAGAAAGCCAGGGAATTAGCCGAAGAGTTTCTTTCAGTTTAGAAAGACATTAAGGCTTGTCCTAAGGGTAACCATATATACACAGAAACCCAATAAAAAATCTCTTTTCTTCAGTCGCTAAAGTGCATCTTAATAAGGACAGCTGAGAGGATTACAAAAATTCTCCAAGTGCTCCACTGCAGACTGGTGGAGAAGAGAGACATCTCAAGGATGGCTCATGGGGAAGCCAGGCTGGTGATCAGTGGTAGTCCTTTCTCTTCTCGGTTATCTGCGTTATATCCTTGACTCTTCTTGCTCATGCAGTAGATAAACAGATCTCCAAATGGTCTCACAGACTCTGCTGTTATTTTTGTCGTGGGTTTCTTTTCGTATCCTGCTCTTGCTCTCAGCTATGAATATACTCTGAACTGCTTCAGTGAAACGTAGGTGTTTAGATAACTCAGGGGGGACCCATACCTTAAGCACGCAGGTGCCTGTGCTTTGCTGAAAGTGGAAAGAACATGGAGGGCTAGGGGATATGTTCATGCTGCCCGGCTGCTGGCACGGCGACGGGGCACCTACGTGACCAGTCAGGGCTGCCTGCAGAGACAGGGGAGGAATGACACCCAGTTTAGCTTCTCTGAAGCTGAGTACGAATTACTTATTTGGGATCGTTTCTGAATTCCCAAGGCTGGGTGGAAGCCATCTCAGGTGAATCCTGGCCCTGTCACTCTGCTCACACAGGGTTTGCTGGGGCAGGAGAAGAGATGTGTGTATGCACAGAGAGTGTCCCCGGAATGAATACCGATGTTATGGTGGTGCCTGGGCAGCCATGCGAGGGGACATCAGCAGCTTTATTCATAGGTTTCTGCAGTCAGATTTGGAAGTTTTCAAGTTCCCACACTGGGAAGCAAGCCCAGTCTCAACACAACTCGGATTCAGGAACACCTTCCTTTTGTACCTCTGTTTGACAGAGCATGAAAAGAGCAGTGCAGACACTAGAGGTGGGAAGCAGTAGGCAGCAGCTGGACCCTGGGGAGGCCAGATCCCTGGGGCACACGGCAGTGCATGCGTGCTTTTAACTAAGGAAAAGCGATCTGCAAAATTCAGATCTGTGATGCTGACATACCCCTTCAAGCTAAATTCAGACTTAGATGAAAATCTCTTAAAGCTCATGCCCAATCTTAGTGAAGCCCTACCATGACTTTGGTCTGAACTGCTGCCCTACTGCTGAACCCCCAAGATTTGTAGATCCACAAGAAATCCCATTTCCCATTGCCAGGACTCTGTACTGCAGCTACATATGTGGGTCCTACCCCTGTGGCATCTTACCACCTTGCAATACTCCTGTGAGGATGGGGAGAGGGTTGTCATCACCGTTTTCAGGTTGAGAATGGAGGCAAAGACAGGTTTAGCAATATGCTCAAGGTCACACAGGTGATCATAGGATCATAGAATCATAGAATCATAGGGTTGGAAGGGACCTCTGGAGATCATCTAGTCCAACCACCCTGCCAAAGCAGGGTCACCTTAGAGCAGGTTGCACAGGAACACGTCCAGGTGGGTTTTGAATGTCTCCGGAGATGGAGGCTCCACCTCCACCTCCAGAGGCCAGAGTGCTCTGCCACCCTCAAAGTAAAGAAGTTCCTCCTCGTCTTTAGGTGGAACTTCCTATGTTCAAGCTTGTACCCATTACCTCTTGTCCTGTTGCTGGGCACCATTGAAAAGAGCCTGGCCCCATCCTCCTGACACCCACCCTTTAAGTATTTATAAGCATTAATAAGGTCACCCCTCAGCCGTCTCTTTTCCAGACTAAACAGACCCAATTCCCTCAGTCTTTCCTCATAAGAGAGGTGTTCCAGTCCCCTAATCATTTTAGTAGCCCTATGCTGCACCCTCTCCAGCAGTTCCCTGTCCTTCTTGAGCCGGGGAGCCCAGAACTGGACACAGTACTCCAGGTGTGGCCTCACCAAGGCAGAGTAGAGGCGGAGGCAGAGGAGCAACTGACAAGTCCCTGAATAACCCCTGCATTAATGGCTGCTCTGGTTGGTCATATGGGCAGTGATGACCTCAATTATATGTGGAGCACCAAAATGTCCTGCAATCCAAGCCCAGTCTCCCTTCTTCATCTGCGACACCAATTCAGTACACGAGAGCAACAGACCTGAGCAGGCTGTTCCTTCCCGCTGCCCCAGGACAGCAGCACCCTCTTAGGTGGGGAAGTACAGGGCAGAAGGGCTCTTTGATGATCTTTGCCTTCTGCCTGCTTAGTGACTGTGCCCCTGTAAGCAGCATCTTTTTCTTGACTCAGTAAAGTCACTTGAAGTGCCAATATAGCAAAATGGCATTATCGATAAATGAATTATTAGTGGGCGGCTCTGTGGATGGGTAACAGGATACGGAGACTTTCAGTGAGAGGTCACGAGACCCGAGCTGAGGCCAGGGTGCGCTCGGGGACACTTAACACTTTGTGGCCTGTGTGGACACATGCTGGGCTCCGAAGCTGGGCATGGGGTGCAGCTGGCTGGGTAGGAAGTCTGTTGGCTACCCCTGGAAAGGATGGCTGGCGCCAGACACAGGCTGTGCTGAGCTGGGGTCTGAAGTTCCCCCATGTTTTGCTGCCCCCCTCCAGTCAGCCAGCACAACTGCACATGAGACCTTTTCCAAGCCCTGATTTCCAAGCTCTCGGACAATCCCAAACAGAAAAAGGAAGCCTACAGAGGGTGGAAGCAAGAGCAGGTAGCCTGAGAAGAATATAGAGAAAATGTCCGAGTACCAAGGGATCAGGTTAGGAAAGCAAAAGCCCTGATAGAATTAAATCTGTCCAGGGATGTCAAGGGCAACAAGAAAAGCTTCTATAGGTACGTCAGGACATAAGGAAGACTAGGGAAAATGTGGGCCCTCTCTGGAAGGAAACGGGAGACCTGGTTACCTGGGATACGGAGAAGGATGAGGTACTCAACGACTATTTCGTCTTTAGTCTTCACTGGCAAGTGTTCTAGCCATACTGCCCATGTTGCAGAAGGCAAAGGCAGGGACCGGTAGAATGAAGAACCGCCCACTATAGGAGAAAATCAGGTTTGAGACCATCTAAGGAACCTGAAGGTGCACAAATCCATGGGACCTGATGAGGTGCATCCGTGGGTCCTGAGGCAACTGGCGGATGAAGTTGCCAAGCCACTATCCACCATATTTGAGAAGTTGTGGCAGTCTGGTGAAGTTCCCACTGACTGGAAAAGGGGAAACATAACCCCCATTTTTAAAAAGGGAAAAGAGGAAGACCTGCGGAACTGCAGGCCGGTCAGTCTCACCTCTGTGCCCAACAAGATCATGGAGCAGATCCTCCTGGAAATCGTGCAAAGGCACATGGGAAATAAGGAGTTGATCGGTAACAGCCAACATGGCTACACTAAGGGCAAATTGTGCCTGACAGATTTGGTGACCTTTTATGACAGCGTCACAGCATTGGTGGATAAGGGAAGAGCAACTGACGTCATCTACCTGTACTTGTGCAAAGCATTTGACACTGTCCCACATGACATCCTTGTCTCTAAATTGGAGAGACATGGATTTGACCGATGGACCACTCAGTGGATAAAGAATTGGCTGGACAGCCACAATCTGAGGTCCCGCTTCTCACCCAGTTTCTTCTCCCACCACTGTGTCTCCCGCTGCTCTTTGCCTCCCACCAGCTTCATTTGTCTTGCGCTGCTGCGTATGGGATGCTTTTAGGGGATGCATCTGACCTCGTTCGTGGACATGGCAGCTCTCTCCACCTCACAGGCTGTACCAAAGCTGCCAGTTTTGGAGGTTTCCATCTCAGTCACATTAACTGCTTGAGGGGTTGTCGTGGCCCAGGGCACAAGGCAAAGGCCGTTACCTGTGCTCAGTAGGCAGCATTACCCATAAGCTGCCAGCCAAAATCCCCACAAAGAGGACGTGCTTGTGCTCAGCAAGTGAGCACATGCTTGCTGGCAATGTATATGCTGAAAAATGTTTATTGTCTACTAAGAGCCTGAAAAGTGTGGGCTTGCTAAAACTCTGCCTTATTTAGGAAGTAATCTAAAATAATTTTTGTAAATGTCCAGAGTGTTCCTAGTTGAATTCCTACTTACATCTCCACCAGCTCATTGTAGGACTCACTAATAGATACCAACACTCGCCCAGAGCTCCCATGCCCCCAGACATACTGGACAGAAATGGGGTAGCTGTGTGTATAAATATACCCTCCATTACTGACTCCTGTGTGGTCTCATTCCATCGAAACACTGAAAGTCTAGTTGTTTGGATCCTGCGTTGCTGCGGGCATGGGAGAGGGATTGTGGATATAGGTCGATAGCACATTTCTTCTCTGTATTCATGTCCATGAGAAATGCATGCCCATGTGTCTGCTCCTTCCTAAGCATTTCTGTAAATATATTTATAAATCGATGTCATTTCAGTCAGACAGTCAAGAGGATCAATAATGACTAGCACTCAGTATACCATACAGCATTGATCCCCCTCTCTTACCTGCACAACATGGAGGAAAAGCTGAGTGTGTGAGGTAGCTGTTAGCAGTTGCCTTTCAAGCTACACATTTTAAGGATGTGCATGTGCAATTGCACTGGTCTAAAGGATTAAGGGCTAATTTGGTCAATACATGCCTTCCTTCTAGACAGTGAGAATAGATGAGATGGCAGATTGTAACCTGGCACTGTATTTCCAGAACAGTGTCACTGGTGCAAAGATTCAGCGTGAAGAGAGGGAGGTGGAGAAACCTGTCAGGGCATCAATTGAACATGGGAGTAACAGCTGCTGTGAGAAGGCCCTCCAGCAAAATCAGACCCACTTGTGAGGGTGAGAACGCCCCTGTACAGATGTTCTTAGCACAGAGCAGGAAGCAGAAAGGCAGAGATTTTGGTACTGCTGTGTTTGACCATTCATTATTGGTCACCTTGCAGAAAGGGCATGAGTCATAGAAAACCCTTTATATTCTAAAGTAAGGTTCATTTTCCATTGAAGCTGTTTTTACCAATACTTAGGAGACATTACTGGCTGAAAGCTAGGGATATTAAATTTCTCTGGAGCTAGGTCTTAAGTGCTGAGTATCGACATTTTATGTGCTGATGCTCTCCTTGGGAACTTCATCCGCCGGTTTTCAGATCAGTTGTAAACAGCTTCTGAAACTATAAGCTAGGAGATCACTGTAGCAAAGACTGGGTAGAATTTCATGGCATGTGTGGCATACCGAGGAGCAGGAGCAACCAGGAGGGCTTGTTCTGGCCTCCAGCAGCAGTGTGGAGCAGAGTGGAGACCGTAAGGAAGAGTCTTTCGAGGACAGTACTGAAAGCACGGCCTCCCAGCCAACAGGGCAAGCACTGCCAAACACTTTCACCAGCACGGATATGGGCTGGACATCTTCTTAGGTCTCTATTGACTGTTAGTTCTTAGGTTCTAAGAAATGCAAGTCATGCACTGAATATGGAAAAGTAAAATATTTTTACATTTTTGTTATTTAAAATGTATTTTTAAATATTAGAAATTAATAGATTTTCCTTGTTGTCTTCTTCTCTCATTGGTTTAATGGGCTTGCTATGTTCAGGTGGCTAAAGACAAGTTTCATTAACTCCATCGGGACCACTGTAATCATGGAATCACAGAATCACA